>JBBPBX010002557.1:28614-89650 GCA_038048925.1 Garcialebias charrua
CCTCCCAGATTTTGGAAATCAATCAAGATAAGCATTCATACATCTGCAGCGTAAAATCAAATTAATCAATAACGTTTATAGAATATTGTTCCAATAAATTTTCCCTGGGCTTCTCCGCCAAATGTGTATATATCATGGTGTGCTAAGATTGGGCAGCATGGTGGCACAACTGGTAGAGCTGCTGCCTCTCAGCGGGGAAGGTTGCCGGTTCACAGACGCCACTGTGTCTGCTCACCGCAAGCACCGTAACCCACCGTAACCCTCAGCACTGGCTCTCCTCAGGGATGTGTGCTGAGCCCCCTTCTGTTCACTCTGCTCACATATGATTGTACAGCCACACTTCCAGGCTGTCATATTGTTAAGTTTGCAGATGATACAGCGGTGGTGGGATGCATCACAAACAATGATGAGTCCAGCTACAGACAGGAGGTGGAACACCTGGAGAGCTGGTGCAAAGAGAATAATCTTCACATGAATGTGAAGAAGACAAAGGAGATGATTGTGGACTTCAGAAGGAACAAACACACCCATGCCCCACTGAAAATAGGTGGGTCTGCAGTGGAAGTGGTCTCCAGCTACAAATACTTGGGTGTACACATGAATGATAACCTCAGCTGGAGCAACAACACCACCAGCCTGATCAAGAAAGGTCATCAGAGACTCTACTTCCTCAGACGGCTGAGACGAGCTGGTCTGAGCAGCCCAGTCCTCACCTCCTTCTACAGGTGTGCAGTGGAGAGCATCCTGTGCTCCAGCATCAACGTGTGGCATGGAGGCTGCACAGTTGAAGAGAGGAAAGCTCTGCAGAGAGTGGTGAAGGCTGCACAGAAGTCTGTTGGAGTCAGTCTCCCCACAATCACAGACATTTACACCTCCAGATGCAGGAAAAGAGCCACCTGCATCATGAAAGACCTCACTCATCCAGCACACTCACTCTTTGCCCCACTCCCCTCAGGACGGAGGTTGAGGAGCATCAAGTGTAGAACCACTAGACTGAGGAACAGCTTCTACCCTGAGGCTGTTAGACTCATGAATAAATAAAAATAAAATAAAAATAAACACTGCAAAATATCACATCATACTGATGCTGATCTGTTTTCTTGTTGCTGTGTTCATCTGTGTTCATCTGTGACCATCTGCTCATACAAACTCATGTTCGTGCTGCTGTTTATTCCCACTATATTAAGCTTAGTGTATTACTAGTTGATGTTTTTCTTAGTTAATTCTAGATGTTATTACTGTTTTTCTCTTTCATTTGTTGTTGGATGTAACTGGGACCTCGTGTACATAATCTCGTTTTCATCACATGTACCACATGCGGTGCAAATGACAATAAAGACTCTCTGACTCTGACTCTGATATCCCGGCCCGGGGGCCTTTCTGGGTGCAGTTTACATGTTCTCCCCGTGCATGCGTGGGTTTTCTCCCGGTACTCCGGTTTCTTCCCACAGACCAAAAACATGCATGTTAGGCTGATTGGTAACTCAAAATTGTCCCTAGGTGTGAGTCAGAGAGTGGATGGTTGTTTGTCTCTATGTGTCCCTGTGACTTGCAACCTGTCCAGGGTGTACCTCACCCCTTGCACAGTTATGGCTGGACATGGGCACCAGTGACACCCATGACCCCAAAAAGGAAGAAGCGGGTAAAGATACTGGATGGATGGATGGTGCACTAAGATTCATAACTTGCTGTAACTTCCGTACCCACTGTTACACCCTGTATTCACTGGTTAACTGGTCATCATTAACTTCATGCAGACTCTCTCACTGGTACATTTGCATCTTTAAATCTCTCCTCTGTCTGTTTCCTTCAAACATCTCCTCCTACATGTCTCTGTGCATGAGAGTGCAGCTACAGCGTGCACTTTCAGGACATTATTATATGCAGTGTCCCCTCAGTGAGGACTCTTCTCCTACTCCACTCTTGTTTCCTGGAATAGCTTGCACAAAGATCTGAAGCTCTCGACCTTGACCTCTCTAAGTGTCTTCAAACATCTGCTACGTTCCTGGGGAAAACCAATGCAGACATGTTCTTGTTTTTAGTTTTCTACATTGCTTTACAATCCAGCTGTTTTAGCTGTTTTTTTTATTTATTTATTTACTTTTTTTAAATACCACTTATTATTCTCAATTTGTATGCATCCTTTATGATTTAAAAAAGTTAAGTCAGGTCCTCTGGATGAACATTTGGACGAATGCCTCGACGAACATTTGGATGAACGTCTGAACGACGTCCAGATGTCCTGACTTAACTGTTTTAGATTTTTCTACCTGGATTATTGAGCATGCATCAGGATATCTTTTATGATTGTCGTTGTCTTTGTTGTCCACTGTTGTCATCATGTTTTTGTTAAAATCAGCTCTCTCTCTTGTAAATGAGGCCCAGAGGCTCAATAGGATTATCATGTATAAATAAAGGTTTAATGGAAAGAAAAAAAAAGTGTGTGTATGTGTGTGTGTGCTGTTCTGTATACTTTTGCAGCATTTTTGTCTTGTGAACAGCATATTTTCTGTAGATCCTGGTGGGATACCCATCTGGATCACATGACGCTCCACTCAGCCTTTTCTTCAAGTCCACTTTATCTTCATAAGTAGCAAATTGAAAAGGGTTAATTCAATTCTCTGCAGGCTGACGCTGAGACCACCATTTACCATCTCTGCCTCTCTTCTTCTTCGTGTGTTCTCTGATGTTCTCTTGCTCCCTTTCTTTTTTATACCTAAAGTCTAATTACTTTTAGAGAGTGGTTTCACTCTGGCTATAAATAATAATAACAAATGAAAGCTGTCTAAATTCTCAACAGTGTGGAGATGTGCTAAACTGGCTAATAATGGGTTTAAAGAAAGAGAACAGTTATCGTCTACAATTGTCTTGTTAAAAAGGTTGTGTTAGGTTTAAATGGGATGGTTGTGGGAACAGCATGGGGGAAGTTTCACTACTGCATCTCATGCACAAAACAGGACAAGTCCAGACTGCAACGAACAATCAGGTTAGCAAAAAATATCAATAGGGCTGACCTTCCTTCATTCCAGGACTTGTATAGGCCCAGGGTCAGGAACAGTGCTGGTAACATCTCTGCAGACCCCATGTGACCCTGGACACAAACTGTTTAGACTTGTTCCTTCAGGTCAGTACAGCACTATTTGCAAAAAAAAAACAGCCACCGCAGAGACAGTTTCTTCCCCCAGGCAGTCTCTCTGAACACGCTAAACGCCTTTCGGACAGTAGTTAGCTAATATGCTGTGAAACAAAATAAGCATATCTGCACTACATGTGCATACTGTTCCTTTTATCCCTTTATTCTATTAAGTTTACATGTATTCTGCTTATCGTATGTCTGCATGCTGTGAGCACTTTAAACCAAAGTCAAATTCCTTGTTTGTGCACACAAACCTGGCCATTAAAGGTGCACTCTGCAGTTTTTGTAGAACGCAGGACTTAGAAACATTTTCAACAGGGAAAGCATTCTGGTCCCTCCCCACTCAGAGCCATATATGGCTCTGCTTCCCCTTGCTCTCGTTGCAGTTTCTGAATGCTCCGCCTCCACTGCATGTCCTGTGGCAGCCGCTGCGAAGTTCTGTGATTATATGTTAATAAAACGTTCTAAAAAATAAAATAAAAACATGGAGTGCTGGTCCAGCACACCAGAACACCATGAAATTAGCAGAGCCTCGCGCAGCCACGTTGAACCCGAGTTTAATTCGCTCGTGACAAATTCATCCATTTCCTCATTTCAGTCATGGAGTCAGTGGAGGAGGAAGCGATCACTTGACTTTTGGCAAAAAAAACAAAAGAAAAGTCCAGATCAGGGATGAAGAAGAGGAATTTAATACATTTGTGTCACATACAAAACAGTTTTGCATCGCTTTGCAATTCTTTGAACGAGAACGTGCGCAGGGGGACAGGTAGGGGCGTGGGTTAGGAGTGTGAGAAGTGAGAAGCTCTGTTTTTATTGGCTGGTTAAAAACTCTGTTTTTATTGGCTGGTTAAAAACTCTATTTTTATTGGCTGGTTAACGGCGGGTCACTGTGGCTTTTTAGAAATGCTTATTTACCACCTGGAGAAGCAAGGGGACTATATATTTTTTTTCAGAGATTACTTTGTCTAACATCAGTCTGTCAGGAGATAGTGACAGAGTGAAGAAATAATGTTAAAAATATATTTTTAGAAAACTTACAGACTGCACTAAAGAAACTGCAGACTGCACCTTTAAAGGTGATTCTGATTCTTAGTTGCCAGGTGTATGCAGGACACTCCAATAATTGCAGCTCTGCATAAATGTATACCGAGATGTACTACACAGATTTTCAACACTTTTGTATTTGGACAGTGATTGATGGTCATTTTTACATGGTAAAATATTTATGTTGTAACTCATATGGATATCTAAAGTAAGAGTTATTAGTTTGAATTACTGGGTGCTGTATTAAGTCAAAGTCAAAGTCAAAGTCAACTTTATTGTCAGATCTGCAATATGTACTGTACAGGACATACACAGGACCGAAATTGCGTTTCTCTCAGTCCCTCGGTGCAACAGTAAACATCTAAACATTGAAACACTGAAACATATAATAATAGACATAAGCATAAAATAGTAAAACTAACACTGTCCTGAGTTTTTTGCATAGTGGTATAAGAGTATGAAAATTTACACCAACTCTAAAACTAAAACATTAAACATTTAATGAACATAATACTGTCCTGAGTTTTTGCATACTAGTATAAAAAAAGAGTATAAAAAGTATAACTAAAATAAACTAAAGGTTTCTAGCATTGACATTTGCAAAGTGGCAAAGCAGCGTATGAGTTAATGTACACAGTATATGTATGAGGTAGTAGTTGATGTTGTTATAGAGGCAAAAAGTGGCATATGCAGTAAGGCACATTGGGCATCCCTAAGTAAGACCGTTCAGAGCACACTGTATATGTATCAGCAGTGGTGTAGATATTAGAGTAGTGTAAATGTAAACAGTAGTAATTACATGTAAGCAGTAGTAAAAAAAGTAAACAGTATTAATAAATGTAAACAGAGAATGTAAACAGTATTATGATTATAGGCAGTGATGTAATACAAACATTAGTGCAAGTATGAGAAGTAGTGCAAACTGTATGAGCACATGACCGAGAGTTTAGTGAATAACCCGTTTGATGACACAGAGTCCAGTGTTAAAATCTTTGTGTTGTGTGGTAATGTGTGAGAAAGTTTTAGTGTTAAGGCAGTTCAAATGGGAGGGGGGGCAGAGCAGGCAGAGTGTTTAGCATCCTGACTGCCTGATGAACAGAGCTGTCTCTCAGTCTGCTGGTTCGAGCCTGGAGACTCCTCAGTCTCCTCCCTGATGGCAGCAGTCTGAAGCAGCTGTGTAGTGGGTGTGTGGGATCACCTGCCATGCAGTGGGCTTTCCGAGTGAGGCGTTTGCTGTGTAAGTCCTGCAGTGAGGGCAAGGAGGTGCCCACGATCTTCTCAGCTGCTCTCACAATGCGCTGGAGGCTCTTGCGGCAGGATGCAGTACATGCACCAAACCACACAGTGATGCAGCTGGTCAGGACACTTTCTATGGCACCTCTGTAGAAGGTGCTCATGATGGGGGTTGAAAAGACATTAAGCTTTTATAACAAAAATAAAGAAATAGATAAATAAACTGGATCCTGATTCATCTTCTCTCCCAAGGCTCAGTTGACCAAAAACATGCATGTTAGTCTTTGCCTTCAGGTCTAGGCCTCCCTTGCAAGAGAGCTGTGATCTGAATGGGATTTGCCTGGTTAAGGTTAATAAAATGGGGAGCCCATCTATTTGTGATAAGCACCATGTCCACTGACTGATTTGTTTTATTGCATGATTTTATGAAACAATGCTATGCAGATGACACTCGGCTCTACATTTATACTTTACAGCACAGACTTAGAGTTTCTGCATTTTTTAAATGATAAATAAACATTGCTGAGACAGATCTTTTTGTTACTTGTATCAATTAGCTCATCCATCAAAACATAACAATGGCAAACATCAACACAACTGTCTCCATAACAAGTGTCTATACTTGTCTTTTGATTTTGTGCAGTACCTTCTGACATTCAATTCAAAATTTTATTTTATTTTAATATCCCAACAAAAATACTTCATATTGTTGAAGCCATAGGTGGGAGTGGTGGCGCAGAGGTTAAGAAGGTGAGCTTGTGATCGGAAGATCGCCCGTTCAAGCCCCGGTACGACAACATTAAAAAAGTGGGTGGGATAAGTGAAGCAGTCACACCTGTCTCCACCCTCATCTGCCTCACTCTGGGCCCTTGAGCAAGGCCCTTAACCCACACCATCTGCTCCCCTAGATATCAGCACTCTGCTCCACACAGAGGGCTGTGGTAGCGCGGTGGTCTGTGGTTGTCAGGAAGGGCATCTGGCATAAAAAAAACAATTGCCAAGTCTTCGTGCAACTAGTTTGCTGTGTTGACCCCTGACGAAGGGAGAAGCCGAAAGAAGAAGAAAAAAGAAGTTGAAGCCATAGTAGTTGAACTTAATTGCATAAACCTCTAAAGTTGTGTCCATATTTCGTGTAAGCAACTGTGTGAAAAAGCTTACAGAGAGGTAAACTCGCATGCTGGTCACATGAGTGGTAACCAATTTTCCATCTCTCTTTGTTTTATTCACCCTACTCATCTGCCAAGATTAGCTTGAATTGGTGTAGATTGAACCAAGTGAGTGCATTTGCTACTGTACTAATGTGTTCACAGGGATACAGATGACACCATGTCTTTTCAAGTTGTCTGCATCTCATTTTGTATTCCTGAGTATGAATAAGCTTACTGTGCTGCACTATTTGTGTGTGCGTGCTTTTGAGTTGGCGTGCATGTGTGAAATAGATGTCCATCTGAGCATATTTCGATAAAGAGTTATTACAAGTGTCTCATTGGTGTTCCACAGAAGTGTCCTGGAGGAGAGATAGAGTAGCTGCAAACAAATTCATGGGACAGATGTATGACAGTTGGTGTGTATGTGTGTTGCATGAGCGTGCCCAGTTTCATGCATGTGAGGCTGATGGAAAGTGATGGTATGAGCAAGATTTAACGAGGAGGAAAATAAGCTGACCAATCTCTGTCATCCTTCTACCTTCAAATGTCTTATTTAGACATGCACATACCTGAGGAACCCAGGACTAACTTTTGGGTCACTGAATCTTTCAAGGCTTGTCGTAAAACACAAAATACTGTAATTCTGACACTTAACATTTAGTTTGGGTTTTCTGTCTGTTTTTAAATAGCCAGTTGGATTCAAAGCTATAATTGAGTCAAGATCACACCTTAGGAAAATAATGTATTTTGTTGAAGCAATAATATGTCTAATTGAATGATAAATGTAACCTTTTTTTCCCTTTTCGCTACTCCCTTCTTCAGGGGTTGCCACAGTGAGCTAACTTGCATTAAGATTTGGAAATTGTTTTTATGCTGAATGCCCTTCTTCCTGATGTAACCATGGAGCTACTGCAGCCCTCATGTGGGCATTGGTGGTCTTGCTCAGCGGCCCAGGGCAGAGCGGATGAGTGTGGGGGCCGGTGGGGGTGCTTCATCTATCTCACCCACAATCTGATGTTACAGTCAGGGGGATCTGAACCAGCGACCTTCTGATCTCAAGCGCACTTCATCTATTATTTTTAAGCTTATCCTCCTGCTGAGTCATTCAATTTAACCACAAACGTATGGGACAATACGTTTTTTTAAATGTATGATATCTCAATTTCCACAAGTCCAGACACAGATGAAAACTGAAGGTTATGCACCATAACCCATGTTCCCTGAAGGAAGGGAACAAGGTGCAACAAAATGACTGTGGGAATTGCGCCACCACGCGGTTCACCTGAAGCAATACAATCACGCCTTTTAAGGCAAGTAAGCATCAGCGTCAGCAAGAAGGCTCCGCCCTCCTTGCATAAAAGACGGTGACGCACAACGTACGTCCTCTACATGCACTTCACCGAGCTTGGGCATTGGAAGGGCAAACATGTGTTGCACCTTGTTCCCTTCCTTCAGGGAACATGGGTTATGGTGCATGACCTTCAGTTCCCTTTCAGTCAGTCCACTGTGGTGCAACAAAATGACTATGGGAACATACAATCACGCCCTGGAAATGCATGCTTATGAGAACTTTTGCCTTAACTACCGGCGCTAGCCGTTCAATTTTCTGTGGTAGAGAGAACAGCTTGAGTTACATCATGTGCTGTGACGTCTAGGCTGTAGTGTTTTACAAACGTGTTTGGAGATGACCAGTTTGCGGCTGAGCAGATATCAGCTACTGAAACACCTCTAAACAAGGCCCAGGACGTGGCTAGGCCTCGAGTTGAGTGAGCATGTACCCCACTGGGCACCAGCAGACCTTTGCTGCCGTATGCCCTGGAAATGGCCTCTGTCACCCAGTGGGAGAGGCGCTGCTTGGACAGGGCCCTGCCAGTGGCAGGTTTAGCAAAGCATATGAACCACTGATTTGTTTTTCGCCAACTGCCAGTTCTCCCCATATAAACACTCAGGGCCCTAACAAAGCAGAGCATGTTCAGGCGCCTCTGTTCTGAGGTCAAAACAGGGGGAGGAGGAAAAGCTGATAATTCAAAGCCCAGACTTTTGAAATCTAAAGTTGGGACCTTTGGCACATATGCAAAGTTTGGATGCAGGGTGACCTTTGACCCATCTAGGGCAAATTGGGTGCACATTGGATGCACAGATAATGCATGGAGATCACCCACACGCTTTGCTGAGCACAGAGCTAAGAGCAGTGCGGTCTTATAAGATAATGAATCTATCTTAATACTCTGAAGGGGGCTCAAATGGTGGTTCACAGAATGCATCCAGCATGAGAGGCAGGTCCCACTGAGGGGCCAGAATCCCGCACGGGGGCCTCTTCCTCAGCACGCCCTTCATGAAACGTATCATGAGAGGGTGGGCACCAGGTGATTTACCTCCCCAACCCTCGTGGCATGCCGAGATGGCAGACAGGAAGACTTTTATCATGGAAAAGGAGTGGCCCATCTCCAGGAGGTCCTACAGAAAAGTGAGAAGCTGAGCTAAGTTACAGGACTATGGAGTGATATTCCTTTCTAGACAGCAGATCTCAAAAATATGCCACTTGTGTGTGTAGAGTCTGAGTAGACCCTGCCCTTGCCCCCTATATTGTGTTTATCACATTAAGCCTCCAGTAGACTTCAGCGTCCTGCCTGTACGCCACTCTACGCGCACATTCTGTGCGCACGCGTTCGCTGGCACAGCTCTGCTTTCTTTCTCACGTTAAATGCTTGCGTTTTCGCTCCAAATCCTTGTTGTAATTTGATCAGTTGCGCGCGAAGCAGGACAAAATTAGGTCGCTGATTGGTCACTTGCTGACACGCCTACTGAAATGATTGACAGCGAGTGGGACAAGCCGCTGACTCTGCTCCAGACGAGCAGCGGTTCGCTCGGCTACTGCCGCTGCGGTCTTTCTAACTTTATATGTTAATAAAAACTTAAAAAAAATAAAAACAGGGAGCGCTTTTCCTGCAGCCCACAGCCCACCAGGAAATATTTAAACCCAAGCGCAGCCAGGTAGGACATGAATTCATTAATTTCAGTCATGGAGTGAACGGAGGATGAAGCGATTACTTGACTTTTGGCAAAAAAACAAAACAAAAGTCCTGATCAGCGATGAAAAAGGGGAATTTAATTCTTTGTGTAACATACAAAACAGTCCGACGCCGGGGCAATTTATGGTCAGACACCGCGCAAGCATGCACGGTCGTTAAAAAAAAGAGCTTTGCGCGTTCGTGCCCTGAGGGGCTACGCTTTTGCCACAGCGTATGTACGTCGTACAGAGGTGTACAGGCAGTACGCGCAGGTCTACCGGGGGCTTTAGTGGGTAAACCGGAAGCCATTAGCTGGTCCCTCTCAGCGGCCAGACCCAAAGCTGCCACAGGTCTGGGCGTGGATGTAAAATCTGCCCGTGGGCCTGGGTCAGCAAGTCCCTGTAGGGGGCAGCTGCCATGGTGTTCCTGCTAAGAGTGAAATCACTTCTGCAAACCAGGCTTTCTTTGGCCATTTGGGCGCTACTAGTATCAGAGAGAGAGGTCCCCTCTGCGTACGCGCTCCAGCATTGCATGGATCAAAGGGACGGGGGGAAACGCGTAATAACGCCTCCCCGCCGGCCACTCGTATGCTAGCGCATCCATTCCTAACGGTGCGTTCATGTCCAGTATGGAATGAAACAGGGCAAAATGGGCACTGCTGCTGCAAGCGTAAAGATCTACGTCTGCTTTCCCATACTATGCCCAGATCTGGTCTACGATACATGAGTGCAGGCACCATTCTGAGGGGAGGGGGGCTCATCTTGAGAGGGCGTCCGCCCCATAATTTAGCTCCCCTGGTACGTGGGTTGCTCTCAGTGACAGGACCCGTGAGCTGCACCATGTGAGCAGTCTTTGGGTTAGAACCAGGAGGGATGGGGACCAAATCCCCCCCTCCCTGTTGATGTGGGCCACAGTACACCTGTTGTCTGATCTTATAAGGACATGTTGGTGTTTGATCAGGCTTTTCTTGTAAAAGTGTTTCAGTGAGAGGAACACTGCTGAGACTTCCAGGTAATTTATGTGGAGCCGGGCTTCCTGCTGGTTCCAGACACCTTGTACGTGCTGGCCTCTGCAAAGCCCCCCCCTCCCCCCGTCATTGATGCGTCTGTTGTCACCAGGACCCGAGACAATACTCTGCCCAGTGGGACGCCTCTGTTCAACACTGTGGGGTTCCTCCACGGCTTCAGGGCCTCCATGCACTCTGAGCCGATTTTCATCCCCCTCGTCTGCTGCGGGGGGTGGGGGCGAATGTAGCTGTTTGTGCAGCCACATCTGAACAGGGCGCATATGTAATAGAGCCAAAGGAATGCCAACAATTGCTGCCGCCATTAGGCCCAGTAAACACTGGCAAAGCCTGAGAGATACAGTCTTTAGCTGGAAAAGCGCTAGGTAGAGCTGAAGGTCTGAAACCCGTTTCTTTGAGAGCCTCACTCTGCATAGAATGGAGTTCATCTCCAATCTCAGAAACACAGTAATCTGTGATGGAGACAGACTACTTTTCTCTGAGTTTATGACAAAACCTAGGGATTTTAGGTGTGTCATCACTCGGTCTGTGTGGGATCTTGCTTGGACCTTGGAGTCCGTTAACATAAACAAGTCGTCCAGATAATTCAACACCCTCACGCCCTGGCACCGCTTCCAGGCATTTTGTGAACGTCCTCGGGGCGGTTGAGAGCCCAAAAAGGGAGGACCTGTAATTCATTTATGGCTTCCTCAAACGTAAAGTGGAGGAATTTTCTGTGGTTGCGCAGAATGCTGATATGGAAATATGCATCTTTCAAATCCACTGTACAGAAGTAATCTTTCGGACAAACCGAGTGAATTACTTGTTTCCAAAGGTGGGCACAGACCGCTAGAGAGCGCTAAAGCACTAATCCGCTTACAGCGGACCTAACGTTTTTGTCAGCATTTTTGTGGTTTGACTAACTTTTATAATTCATAAGCGGATTTGTGCTATTTTTATTTAAAATGCAGTACCGCTAATAACTAATTATCTATCAGTAAAAACGAATAAACTTATTTATTTATTTTTATGCTGGCTCCGTAGCTGCTTGTTTTACCTTTTTCCCCCTTGGAGCAGTCTGCTCCCTCACCGTAAAGAGCAGAGAGGAGGGAGGGTTGGAGGGGGAGCAGAGCGGAGAACAGACTCAGATCTACCATCTAGGCAAATGATGCCGTTGCCTGGGGCTCCCAATCAGCGGCCAGTCACCTACATCCCTAACATTGCTCATGCTTGTTAATGTACATTTAACATAAAAATAATTATAGTTACGATGAAAACGATAATTAAAAACGCAATACAAAAACCGGTCGATTTCTGTATCCCCCTACTAAAAATGGACTATTCCATCTTGACATCTTCCGGGTCAGAGGTGAACTCGGGTGCTAACGCTGTGGCTAGCTGGTTGTGCTCGGTGTCTTCATAAATTATGGGAGAACTCTGCTGTATCAAGCTAAATTAACGTGGCCGGAGGATTGTATTCGGTGTTTTGTGTCCACCACTCGACGGTGAGTCGTTCGTTTTATGTATTTGGGTTCCTTTATGAAATAGAAATGCGGTCGCGACACGCCCATGTATTTGAGATTTAAAAGTGGTCTTAATGATTAAAAGATCATTCTTTTTTGTTAATTTCGTGGCCGAATAGAATATATATACGTAAAGTATTAAATAAATCCTTTGATTTTTGTAATTTCATCCTTTTAGGATCATTTTAGTTACTTTTCATTAAATCTGTTGACTGCCTATAGAAATTTTGATAACAGTTTAGTCCTGTGTATAAAGTAATGCTAATTTTTGTTTTGTTTATGACCTTGTTTAGGTCAGGGTTTTTTTCACCCCCTGTTCCCACCCAGGATGGCATTGGCAAGCTACCGGACCACCACAGCTGTGCGGTAGGACTTAAATTGCACCAAACTATTTGTTTTTTTCTGGACATATTACCCTGGATCATGAACTACAAACTACCAGATTATTGATTGATGGACCTTTAATCATCCGGGATTCAAGAACTGATTTAAAATAGAAAAAAAAAGAACTCTTGGGTGTAATCAGGGTCTGTTTTGTTGTGTGTATTTTGTCTATTGGTTATACTCAAAGAAAATGATTATTATTACAAACAATATTATTATAAATACCTTCCTGTCTATTGGTTATACTCAAAGAAAATGATTATTATTACAAACAATATTATTATAAATACCTTCCTAAGTCTATACAATACAAACAACTTAAAACTTGCTTCTTGTCTGATGGTGTTTTATTTTAGAATTAGCGGTTTAGAATTTAGCTTCCCCTAATTTTCATAAGACATTAGTGCTTTTGAAATTGCGGACCTAAATAAATAAATTAGTGCTTTAGAAATTGCGGAACTAATTTTTGGATTAGCGCTGCCCAGCACTGCTTGTTTCAATGTCAACAGTTTGAATTTGAATGAGCGAAGCCGTTTGTTCAGTTTCCTCAGATCCAAAATCGGCCTCAGGCCCATGTCTCGCTTCGGGACAACAAAGTACTTGCTGAAGAATCCTTTGCTTACCTCGTGAGCAGGGACAGCTCTGACTGCACCTTTCTGCAGCATCGAGCAAGTTTCCTCTCTCAGAACAGGCGCGCGAGCCTGTGATATTGTTGACATAATCACCCCGGAGAAGGGTGGTGACCGTTTGAAGAATTGTAGCCTGTAACCGTGAGTTATGGTCGACATGACCCAGTGACCCGGTTTGCACGCTGCCCAGGCTTCTGCCTTCGCAACAAGTCTGCAGGGCATGTTCACCGTGAGATTTACATGTTTCAGGTGGGGTGGGGGTGAGTGAGTGGCCCCTCCCGACCTGTTTTACTGAGGGCGCCTCCGTCCCTCTGCAGGAGGTAGAGAGTCTGTCTGTGACAGACAAACCTCTGCCCCCGGCGTGGGCTCATTTGTCCCCCTGACTAATAGTGTCTTAGGGGGTTGGCCAGCTGTGTGCCCCGGCACCCCTCGCTCTTTATTGACATATTTTGCATTAAAAAATGGTGAGGTTTTCACTTTAATGCTGAGTCGTGACACAGAACATTTTGGACATTTTGAGACTTTATTGTTGTGTGCAAACAACAATTTCTCTTTATTACACAAGCATTTGAGTTATTTTTTGTGTTTCAAAGTTCTGGGCCAGTTAGTCGTCGTTTCTTTAGCACATTTACTGGCGATAAAAGTTCAGCTCTCCTTTTTCCCTTTGGGTGGAGATGCCTGAAAAGGTGGAGAAGCAGCCCTGGTTCAGGTTGGCTTCTGCTTTCTGTCACAGCCTGTGGAGGAAGTTCTGGGTTGGCCCGCTTGATGTGGGATGAACCTGTGCTTCGACCAGGCCTGGTTCGCCTGAGAAGGGTGTCCATGCTGCTCTGAGGCGGGTTTCGACCGTTGCTCCCCGTCGAGCATCGGTCTCTTATGTGTCGGGCGTCGAGTGAGGGAGCGATGGTGCTGCTGTGGGCCTCTCTGTCCACTTGAGTCTCTGGGCTGCACAAAATGTTTTCTGGGCATACCCTCACTCAGGGCCTTCTCCTGCTTCCTCCTCTGATCCAGTCTGCTCTGGATCCTCTCTAGGGCCCCTCCGACCAGTCCTGAGGGCTCAATGGGTTGGTGGAGGAACGGGGAGCACTGGCCCTCTGGGAGGTCAGTGAATGTCAACCACAAATGACGTTGAGCAATAACGGTCTCAGCCATACATTTCCCTTGGGCGATGGCTGCTGTACCAGTGAGGGGGAGGATGAAGTCTGCTGCCCTGCGGGCTTCGTCTAGGACCTCAGCCGCCTTTGTCCTGTGGTTGGTCTGCTGAAGCTCCTGCAGTTTCTCGGCCTGGTAGGCCTGAAACATCGCTGCTGCATTCATTGCGCGGGCCGCAAGGGCCTGAGCGCGGTAACTCTTCTCCAACTGTAAAGCTGACACACGGCAGGCTTTGCTGGGCAGTGTGGGCTTGGAGCCTGACATTCTGGGGGCCAAATGCGCCACTAAGTATTGTCCATCTGGGGAATATGAGCCATGCCAGCCATCTCCATGCCCTCGACGTCCAGAAACTGGGAGAGAGGCAGTGTCAGGGGGGCACTGGGTTTGGCCCAGGAGCGTGTTAGCTCCGTGTGGAAGTCTGGGAAGATGGGCATTCTGTACCTCGTGGCCGATTGTTGTTTTGCAAAAAAAAGTAGTTCCCCACCAGTCTTGTTACCTGTTGTCGAGGTGGGGGTTCGGGCCACGTTATGCTCAAAGCCTCCGCAGCTCTGCGACACAGCTCGAACAGAGTGGGGGTGGACCTGTCTGCCTCTGGTTGACCTGCCACGGGGTTCTGGGAGAAGTCTTCGTCCTCCCCTTCCTCCTTGTTGTCAGTCTCATCATCTGTCAGTTCGCCCGAGGCTGTGAGCGACAGTTCTTCAGCCCTTAACAGGTCCCTTGTGTCGAAATTTGCCATGGTGTCCCCCACGGGGGCTGCAATGTCCATCATGTCGCCCCAGTCCAAGGCGCCGCTGTCTTCCATCTCGTCCGCCTCCAGCTCCGCTGTAGGCGTGAGAGTCTCTAGCGGTTCTCGAGCCGCAGTGGAGTTGCCCATGGCCTTGGCAACGAAGTCCACGTGCCTTCTTCGCACTGCCTCACGCAGCTGGCTGCAGTGAGGACAAGATTCTGGGGAGTCCAAGGCCGTCTTTGCGTGGACCATTCCTAGGCAAATCGGACAGGCCTCGTGAGTGTCCGCCGCTGAGATAAAATAGCCACATTCGCCGGGGCAGGGTCGGTAGCCGGGGCTCGCTGGTCTGCTGTCCTTGTTGGAGTTCTTCGACTTTCTCTTACCTCTCTCAGGAGCCATGGCTGAGAAGAGACGTCAAGTGAAAACCAGTTAGCACCCGCTAAACGTGGTTAAGAAAAACTCTCTCGCTGCGCTGTTTGTGTTGCTAACCTGTTAGCTCAGTTAGCTAGCAGGCAGGCGTGTGGCGCAGTTAGCGTCCCGCTAACTGGTCGGCCAAACAGCAGAAAAAACACTTGAAATGTAAGTCGACGACACTAGGTTAGCGTCCGCTAAACAAAGTGCTCGCAGGGAAGTCCTCTGTGACGCTCTGGGCAGGGAGCAAGCTCACCTCCAGACGAGCAGTTCAGCCACGCGAGGCAGGTCCTGTGAAGTTCAGGTGTGAAGCGAGGTGAAGTGCACAAAGAGGACGTACGTTGTGCGTCACTGTCTTTTATGCAAGGAGGGGGGAGCCTCCTTGCTGACGCTTACTTGCCTTAAAAGGCGTGATTGTATTGCTTCAGGTGAACCGCGCGGTGGCGCAATTCACATAGTCATTTTGTTGCACCGCAGTGGACTGACTGAAAGGGAACAAAAATTCAGTCAAACAAAACACTTCTACATCCCTCAAAGCGAAGTATGAACAGTTTGGAACTTTAATTAAATTTGATAAAATCTCCAGTTCACATTTCCTTGCACTGAAATCTAAATATTATATTATTTAATATATTGAGTAAAATTTGATGGTTTTGTACAGAATCTGGTTGGTAAACTGAGTTTTAATATTTTTTACAAGTAAACTTAAACAGCGTATGCAGCAACCAATCAAAACTAGCTTTGTTAACCCAACGCAAATTATTTGGGACTGAGCCTTGATGATTAAAATGTGTGGCAGTGTATCAATAAAGCAGTTAAAAACTTGTTTTTGATTTAGTCAGCTTCAAAATTTTATAAACATAGTAAAGCCTTTAGGGTGTGAAGCTGCAGCTTTCTTATGATCTTTTCATATAGTTTTGATGTTTTTTGTGTCTATATTCTTGGACTTTGAGTCTCCAGTTGTTAAAAGTCAGTAAATATCTAGTTGTACATCCACAGCAGGTCTATTTTTGTTCAACTGCAAAGTGCACATTTATTCTCAGTGTGTCACCTCCCTGGTGTGTCACCCTGCTGCCAGCCAGCCTGGTGCAGCGAGCACCCTGGAGACTCTGGCTGATGAAGTGGCAGTCAGACAGAAAACCTTTTGAGCTGAACACAACAGACAGGCAGAGAGGCAGGGAGTGTGACCATTTTGCCGTGGTCGTGTAGAGGAGAGCCGGTGCAGATTGTGCCAGTGAACATCTCCTCTGTACTGCTGCCCGTTCACCACAGGAACTTCTCCGCTGCATCTTTTGAATTTCCAGTCAGTATTTATACTTTCCTCTGTTCAGCACACAAAGCTGGTGTAAATGCACCACATCCCTTCGGTGACTGCAGACCTGGCCTGCTGTGAGAGGTGTGGTAATAAATTAATAATAAAGCTCCACGTCACTTTATCTTTTCCTTCATAAAGTTGTCAAACAAATGAAGGGGGTCAACAAGGGAGCAAATGGGCCTCTTTAAAAGTGCACTGACAAATAGAGGTGAGGTAATGCACCATTGCTGTTTATAATCATGCTTTCATTACTGCTAATGTGATCATAACGACACCATAATCAGCTCCCTAATTGAGCGTCATTGCAGAGAATGCTAGTGCTGCACGTTAGTACAGATGGCTAATGTCACAGTTACTTAAAGAGCAGAGGGTCATAATTATCACATTGGATAATAAAATGAAGAGGGAATGAATGTGTCTTCTTGTGATGGTCCAGATTTAAACCAGTGAAAACCCTGTTTAAAGCTGATCTGAGCACTGAATACTCTAATTATAGCTTTATTTGTGAGATTTTAGATCAGCTCTAACTAGATGTCTCTGTTTATTTTTAGGTGGGCGTCCCTGGCTCGGTGTTACCAGGAGCATCTGATAGTAACAAGTCTGATAACGACCCTCTGTCTTATCTGCTGAAAACTGCTGGAACAACCTCCGACACTGATTCTGCTCTCAAACGAAGCCACATTTTTTATTGACTCTGCACACGAACAGACACGTCCAGACCTACTCGGAGTATTTCCTACCTCTTGCTTGTCAAGTTTCTGAAACAATCAATCATCCAGAAGAAAAGGAAAAGATGGAAGTGACTTGTTTCAGTATTCGACAGCACTGACCTACTTATCAAGCTCCAGCTCGCCAGGCGAAGAGAAGACTTTGCATTTAGCAGGCGACCTTACAAAAAGGTTATGAGCTGCTTAATATTCAGCTGACCTCTACATCTGATTGGCAGCAAACAAAACACCCACATACGAGCTCAAACCGTCACACACACACGCACACGACTGCTGTTTGTTTGTAACACTCATCATCACGTCACAGTTCAGTGGCACAGCACCCGGAGTTTAAAAAAAAGCTGAACCCAAGTGGGCATTAGACGTCCATCTGCAATCCATCACCTCCCTCAGACGAGACTGATATTGACAAAGAAGAGATGTTTGTGTGTGTGTGTTTGCATTAGGAGGAGCTGGTGTCACGTTCTCTCTACGCTGTGACTGAGAGCAAAGAGGAGAGCTGATGTGGCAGCGCAACCCTGACAAATTTGAAAATTACCTCCCCGGGCACGGCCGCTAAAATAGGAAAGAAAAGAGCATCGTTGGCCACATCTTCAAATGTGTGACACATGAAAAAGTGGTCCACGTTAAAAAGTGTTTGTGTGTTTCTATCGCATTGTCAGAGCAGATTAGGGTCAAATCTCCCAAGGTCATTTTGTTCTGACTGACAGATATGGCAAATTAAAGTGGCCACTAGAAGAAAACATATGATGGTCAAAACACACACAGCTCAGACAAATGCAAACCATTGCTGACTATTTGCCTGCTATCTTCAGCTAAAAAGACCCCCCCCCCCCCAGTATAAAACTTGCAAACTGTCGTATTTGCACGAAAGTTCATGCTCAATAATCCAGGTATCAAATCCGATAATTCTCAATCAGGTCATCTGGACAGTTTCTTTTTAGTAGAAATGTTTCACCCTCACTCCAGAGGGCTTCATCAGTCAGAGTAGTTCCAGCACGCTGTTCCCCCACCAAGTAAACAACTTAAGTGGACGTGTCGTATTTGCGTTTCCTCAAGAGAACCTACAATGAACACCTTCTCCTCCTTCTCCACACCGCCACCAAACACGCCGACCATCCGTTCAGTGTGTAAGCCCTGTCTTCGGGCCCCGTGGCGGATGAACGATGTGGCCACACTCGACTACGAGTCGCTGCTGTCCCCGGCCAGCTCCTCCCTGCCCGGCAGTCCTGGTGGTGGCAACGGCAGCGCTCCTCTGGCCTTGGTCGCGGTGGACACAGAACAGCGTACTGCCTTGGCCTTTGTAGGCCTCCTCATGCTCTTCTTGGTCTTCCTGCTGGTCAGATGCTTCAGGATCCTGCTGGACCCGTACAGCCGCATGCCTGCGTCCTCCTGGACTGACCACAAGGATGGGCTGGAGAGGGGTCAGTTTGATTATGCACTGGTGTAGGGTGTGGACTTTGTGGCGGTGGGAGGGTTGTGACATAGCACACAGACAGACTCTTTCTTTAGCTGTAAACTTCTGAATGCACTAGAGGAAGGGCTTCCATACTCTTGGTTTTCAGCCACTTTGTCTTGGTGTAAATACGAGGCTGCAGGTTTCTGCAACTGAAACAAACATGGCTCAACATGAAGCTCCGCCTGCAACAAGCCAATCCCTCAGACTCTGGAGCACGATGGACAGAAACTATGAGCTGCACAGCTGCCTTAACCTGACCTACTGTAACCCTTAACCACATCTAAAGAAATAGTTTGGATCTTTAAATGTGGGGTTTTGTGGAAATATGAATAAGTGTCACCAGCTCTTTGAATTAGCTCCATTTGGAGAAATGTAGCTTAATTCTGAACAATTGACAAGCTAATAGCCAGTGTAAGTGAGACTAAAGTGGATTGCGGCCTTCTTAATACAACACCAATCTTGATAGTTTCCGTTTATGCAAAGGCTTTATTATCTAAACAGTAGCCAATTTGCATTATAGCATGATTATATTGGCTGAAATGTTGTAGTATTCTTTCTAAAAGTACCAGAGGATGCACCAAAATTGCTACAGCAAATATTTGTGCTGGCAAATTGAAGTTGTAATTCCATGTAAATAACCATATAAAGCTAAATTGACTGCAGTGGTAAGGTTTATCCCATAGGATTTGTACAAATTGATATAACACTGGTCTGAATTCTGACCCAGAAAATAGCAGATTTCTGACCAATGCCAGCCTTAAAGTCCAATATGGCTGACCTGTAGAATAAAAACTATATAGTAAACTCAATAAAGGCGTTCAATACAAGATCAACTGGACTTTATTTGTTACAGAAGATGTTTCGACCTCTATCCAGAGGGCTTTATCAATTCTATGAACAGACTGTGTGCGCGTGGAGTTATAACAGGCTCGGGAGTCACGCACCAACCTATGTAAATAGACAAATCGCACCTTAACAGTTGACACTTAACAATTGATTTGTCAATTTACATGTATGTGTTACCTCAGCTTGCAATTTACATAGGTTGGTGCATGACTGTTATAACTCCATGCGCACACAGTCTGTTCATAGAATGATAAAGCCCTCTGGATAGAGGTCGAAATGTCTTCTGTAACAAATAAAGTCCAGTTGATCTTGTATTGAACGCCTTTTTTGATTTTATCATGTCCTGGACGACTGAGAATCTTCACCAGCATATATAGTAAACTGTTTAGTTTCACTACTGACGGTTTGCTTTTCAGTAATCCCATAAATCCTGTTCATCAAATTGCCACCAATTCTGAAATGTTTACACTGGAGTTGTTTAAAACGAACAGCAATCCACACTGGTCATAACTCAGCTCTGACTATTATCTCAATAGTCTGGTTAGAACTTAAACTTTCCTTCTCCCATCTGAGCTCATTTAAAAAGCCATCTACAGCAGGTAAGATATTTGTTTATAACACATCCACAGAATCGCACGTCAAAACATCTGAACGTTCTCTTTTTTTCAGCTTACAACATGATTTATAAGAAGATTGCTCACAGCCTCATGCTGCGTTTTGTGAAAACTCCGTAACACAGGCAGATAAAGGAACTCAGGTGGAGGAGTTTACATTTAAGCAGACACCCCTTTAATAAAGTAAGATCCAGTTTAAAGCATCTATAGGTCTCAAGTGCTGATATTCACTTCTTTTTTGCTGTTTCTGATCCTCGAGCAGGTAGCGTCCATCAAATCTTTTATCATGTATCTTTGTGTGTCATTGTGTCTATAACTGAGAAGCCATATAAAAAAAAAACAATATCCTCCCTTATTACTGCAAGTAGTTTTTATTTTTTGACAGTTCATGGGCTTTAGTGTGCCAATGAAGCAAAACTTTAGGCAAAAAAAAGGCTTATTTTTCTATTCTCGACTCAAGTTTGAGAGTCTCCTTTTTTCTATCCTTTTGTCTCTTCCTCTTAATATTTAAATCTTCAGACTGTAGGTTTTTGAACTCGTCATGCAGCCATGTTTTAGAAGAAACTGATAGCTTTGCTGTTTTGAGACTGTATTTTTCTGATAATCTGCTTTGTCTTTGATACACCGGGTTAAAACAGCAAAATAAGATTTTCTTTCTCAACAACATATCCCTTCTGGATCTGGCAGCAGAACCACGTGGATGGTTCACTGTTCATGATGGAAATAAAATCAAATACCTGCTACTTACCACTATGGTGTTCTTAATGCTGCTTTTTGTGTTCACAATCAAGTGTTTAGGGAAAAAAAACTGCACAAGGCATACAAATTTAACCCACAAAATTTTATTGCCATGAATGTCACTGAACAAAAGTGTACAATATTAGGTGAATCACTCTGATTTTGCAGACTGCCATTTGCTGTTAAAAATCTTTGGTTTCCATCTGTGCATAAATCTTTACTTTGATAAAAGTTTCATCATGGCTCATCAATATTGATCATTTAATTGTAGGTGCGACTAGATGATTGTCATCAGCTTTGGGTTAAACTCCTTTATGACCTGGTGTAAAGCTTACGGTATAAAAACCTCTTGTTCCTGGTTTTCAACAAAGCTGCAAAAAATGGAGATGAAAGTATTCAAGTTTGTCACTGAAACTGGGTTACAGTAAGCACACGCCTTTTTATCAAAGTGGTAAAAAAAATACAAATTGACAATAAAGATACAACGTATACAAAACTTTTCCTGCTAGAAAATGGCTATGTGTCGTAAAACTTGATTACTGTTGGCTGTAACAGTGCAGCAAACCTGAATGTTAAAGGACAAAGAGCAATAGTTAGCACCCTATAGATCCCAGCATGGTTTGCAAGTACGCCATCATATCATTGGTACAGACAGTGTAAGTTCCCTGTATGTAAGACAACAAATGAGATTTTATTTTATTTTTCCTTGCATTGAACAAATTTTCCAACTTACATTATGGTTTATTTTGCCTTTTTGGAGTGGGGGATTTCCTTCTCAAACAGTCAACAGCACTAAAACATTAAATTTATGTTGCCATGACAGTGAAAATCAATCAAGTTTTCATTAAAAAATATACAATTTAATTAAAAAAGAGGCATGTTTGACAGACAGTACAAAAGACAGACATACGCATCAATAAAACCTTGCAAAAAGTCACTTCTGCAATCCAGATTCAAAACTGCACTTGCTTTCTACAGCATAAGCAATGGGATGTTGTAGCACCGCTTTTCTCTTTGAGAGAAAAAAACATTTACGAGTAATGGATTATGACCTGACATTCATTTATTGTGAGGTTTAGTGTTCACCTGTGCGTGCCCTTTCTCTCTAAAGCAGTAAAGGTAGTCCCCGGGTTACGGCGGTCTCGAGTTACAACGTTTCGCGCTTACGAACGCCCTCCCATCGAAAAGCATTGTTTCAAGTTACGTGGTTTATGCGCCTTTACACCAGAAAATACGGTACCGAAACGAAACTTACAGGAGGGAGGGAGGGGGAGCTTGACGCGCGCTCAGTGGAAACTTACAGGAGGGAGGGAGGGAGGGGGGAACTTGATGCACTGGAAACTTCTGGAAACTTACAGGAGACCTCAGGCAGACCGGAGCAGAGGAGGTCAGGAGGGGCTAATATGCTAAATATGCTAACTCTGGACTGCTGGACCGCACGTGGAAATACAGGAGACCTTATTGTTTTGAGCGGAGGTTTACGAGGCAGACAGGCTACAGCTGAGCAACGAGCTAACATGCTAGCAACGAGCTAACATGCTAACAGATGCTGCTGTAAATGCTGTGGACCGCGTGAAGCTGCAGGAGTTCGGAGGTGCACGAGTTAACATGCTAACAGACGGAGGAAGAATTGACCAGCTCCCAGTAAGAAATTAACTCTTTTTTTCCTTCATTATGGCTCCAAATGTACTGTATGTGTTTTTTGATAATTATGTAGGGTACTGTGTTCAGATAGGCAAAGTGCTTGGTAAAAATACAGTACTGTATGTATGAGGTGCCGTTTGGACGTATTTTCCGACTTATGATGATTTCCGTGTTACGAACGGGCGTAGGAACGGAACTTCGTCGTAACTCGGGGACTACCTGTACTTGTAGTTACAGCTCCACACACGATGTACCTTTGTGACCGAGCCTCTGCTGCGTCGTAAACAAGGCTCGGTCCTCGGGCGTCATGCTACCAGTAAAGTCAAAGAAGTCAGATGAAGTCGGTTTCATTTTAGCTACATCTCTGTTCTCCTGGAAACGTTCGAAAGTTCTTAGAAAAAAACAGGGGAACATACATTTCTCAAAGCTGAGATGAGAGAAAAACATGTCTTTTCACTTAATATTAAACAAGCTGGATCTCAGGTCCAGAATCAGTGCACCTGAGGTCAAAATCCCTTAAAGAACAAACAAACTCAACCTGATCTACCTTCTTTTCAAGTCTGCGAGCTATTAAACGGTGTTTCCTAGCCCGTGATGGATGCTGAAGGACGCTAGCACCCTCTTTTGTCTGAGACAGCATCACAGCATGGTGTCCACACTCAGCGAGAGGTACTGAGGTAACTAACCATGACAGCACACATGCAAACACACTAAATCCCTGCATCACACTGCCCCATGGGGCAGGAGCAAAAATCACATCACAGCAGAACACGGCCTGCTGGCAGTTCTCCAATCTGAACGTTTGTGGGCTTCCAGCTACATAATAACAGAGCGCTATGAACTTACGAACCTGAAATGTTGTGTAAATGTTGCAGTCTTTCGTGATAAACTTTTTTTTTTGAGAATCTAAAAACAATAAATGACATACTACTATACTATGACGTGTTGTGGTTTTCTTTACAGGATCACGTAGAGGTGAAAACGCTTTTGGACCAGTTATACCTTAATTTCACATCTTTATACAAACAAATGTTTTAAATGCGGACCTTCAACTTAAATACTACCATACACATTGGATAAAGACGAGCCCTGTTTAGTGGAATTTCTTTCTATTCTGATTTATGAAAGTGGTACATGGACGGAGCATGTCTGCTGCTTTTACCAAATGAAGATGTTGTGGTCCATGCACAAACGCACCACTTTGCCATCTAAAGAACGAGCGCTGGTCAGGTATAAGTGGAGTCAGAATTAAAAAATAAAACTAAACAAAAATCATAGATCATGAACAAATAACTTGAAGACTAACAAAGCGATGGGAGAGTTGGGCTGATGTACTCAGTCTTTGATAGTCCTTTATTGCCCCCTAGTTGGTTGGAGGGTCCTTTGAGTGGAGGGGACTGAAGAGAGAAGTTATTGGGTTAAAGGTGAAGTTCAGTCCGGAGCAGGATTGCACACGCTGAGCTCAATGCAGGTGGATGTGCAGCTTGATGCGCAGGACGTCTCCTATTTCCCCTCGTAGGTAGTCACTGTCATGCTGCTTCTCCAGCTGATGCAGTCTGCGTGGCCCGAACAGAGGCAGGCTGGCAATCTCCAGCCGGTAAGATCCCGGCAGAGGCGGCCTCTTGCCGAGCCGGAGCACGCTCTTTCCGTCACGGCTTTCAAATACGCGGAAGTGTTCGTCAGCGTTGCCGTGGGTTATGACGTAACGCACATGGTGCTCCAGGGACTGCAGGGCGGGAAGAAGCTCCAGCAGAGGCTCCTTGTCGAGTAGCGAGGCCAACGACATGTTCATGGGAATGGACGCCTGTGTGTCCACACTGGCCATGCTCACCTGCGGTTCCTAGAAAAAATTATAGGAACAAAGTGATTGCTAAAAATTCTCACAAATCCAAAGCAACTCATTTTAAACCCCTAATGGTAAATGGAGCACAAATACCTGGTTAAGTTCATTTTCACCAGTGCTACGCTTGTGTCTTCCATTCTTTCCTCCTCCGTTGATCTTGCACTCATAGCAGGCCTCAGGAGAAAGACTGTCATCCTCCTCACCCTCTGCAAGCTGGCCTGGGAAACCTGAGCCTGTTATACAGTGACTGCAAAGACACAAACAGACAAATTATTTCCAGTTCAGCACATCGTGTAGTGACACGTGATGCAATCTACTGAATATTCTGCACTCTCTCACCCCTGTCCTGCTCTGAAGAAACCACCTGGACAGCCACACTGGTAACCGCCATCAGTGTTGGAGCAGCCGTAAATGCAGGGGTTTGAGCTCGTCGTGCATTCGTTCACATCTTGACAGCCGCCATTATTCTGCTCGTAGTCAAAGCCAGACGGACAGACGCACTTGAAGCTGCCCAGTGTGTTGTAACAAGAAGCCGAACCACAAGCAGTGCCACCCTGACACTCGTTTTCATCTGCAAAGATCAATAAGAAAAAATGAAGATTCGGGACAATGAGAGCATTAAAAAAGAATCCAAGTCCAGGTAAAAAAAATAATAATAATAATCCAACGAAGTTCATTCAGGTCATTTGGACGTTTATTTTATTTTTTATTTTAGACATTTTGTCCTTCATCCAAAGGACTTCATCAGTCTGAGGAGCCACAACAAGCTTAGTCACACAAGCAGCACACTCCCATAGTGGACCAACCAGTTTGATGGTGATAAGATGGTTTCTTGGACCCACACACCCTCTCCCCCGTCAACACTTCTGAGGCAGCCATAGCCAAAGTGATTCAAAACATGGCTGATGAAGTCCTTTGGATGAAGGATGAAACGTCTCAACAAAAAAAGACACCGTCCAGAGGACCTGACTTTGTTGGATTTTCTACCACCTGGATTATTGAGCATGAACTTTGATGTTTTGAACTACTACAACTTAGGGGCGGCCGTGGCGTAGTGGTAATGGCACTCGTCCCCCAATCGGAAGGTTGGAGGTTCGAATCCCGGTTCCCCACACCATGTGTCGATGTGTCCCTGGGCAAGACACTTAACCCAGAGTTGCTCCCGGTAGGACTGGCAGCGCCTTGCATGGCAGTCTGCCGCTACTGGTGTATGAATGTGTGTATGAATGGGTGGATGGTTGGTATTGTAAAGCGCTTTGGGGCCCCTCATCGGGGACTGGAAAGCGCTATATAAATAAGCTCCATTTACTATTTACCATTTACCATCTTATCACCATCAAACTGGCTGGCCCACTATGTGAGTGTGCTGCTTGTGGGACTGAGTTTGTTGTGGCTCTTCAGACTGAAGAAGTCCTTTGGATGAAGGACGAAACATCTCAACAAGAAAAAGCATCCGTTCAGATTACCTGACTGAACTTTGTTGCATTTATAAAACAGTTCAAACATGAAATTGCAATAGCATCAGTACTTCTTTTCACACCATACACACCCCGGGATGTTTCTACTTTGATAACTTCAGCAATAAAAGCTGAAACTGTGACTCACCCACGCACTGGTTCCACTGGTAGTGCTGCACATAACCCTGAGGACAGCCGCAGCGGTAACCTCCCATCATGTTCTGGCAGCCGTGCTGACAGCGATGGTTACTGCCACATTCATCCACATCTAAGGAGGAAGAAATTAACTCATTCAAATCAACACTTTCCAGAATTCAGTGATGACCAAGAATGACACCTGTAACTTTCCGAAGAGAGCCACTATTAAAAAAAAAAAAAAACTAAGTCAAACTTAAATGTAAAGTGCACATTTCAGCGTACTCACCCTCACACTCCATGCCTGAGCTGTCCAAGGAGAAACCTTTAGAGCATTCGCAGTTGAAGCTTCCAGGTGTGTTGACACAAGATGCTCGAGAACCACAAGCACTAGTCTGAGCTGAGCACTCATTGTTGTCTGCAAAAAATATATTAAAAAAAATAAGCTAATGCTGATATACCTGTTAAACCCACATATTTTGGTTATTTTCTTTTGCCACTAAAGGTGGCATCCCCCTTAATCAACTTGAACTTTACAGCTTACAGTATTTTCTGGACTATAGGTCGCACCTTTATATAAGTCGCTTTGTCCAATTATTGTCAATAAATTGGAAAAATCCATAAACAGGTCACACCTTTATATAAGTCGCATCTATTATGCATCACCGCTACGCGACGTGTCAGCGCGCCATTTGACCTGCTGAAAATGACGACCACAGAAGCATGCACGGAAGGACTTTTCACAAGATTAACATGGTAAAAACATTTATTTGTCTGCTGAAAATTATAGCAAACGTGTCTTAGCTTAACCGTTCCTTAATAAATTCACGTAATGGTCAAATCTGCTGGATTTCAATTTTTTCGCTTTGAAAAAGTACAAGGAAAAACAACGAAGCTAACCGCGACACATTTACGTCTATAAAACATCGAATTTTATCTCAAATAACTCCAACAGCTAACAGTTTGTAAATGTACATCTAGTGATTACTTTCTGTAAGTTTGAAAAAAAAATCTACTGTGTGGTTTATGAGCTTTTTGCTCAAACGTACAAGGAAAAATCAACAAAGCTAACCGTGACACATTTACGTCTATAAAACATTGAATTTTATCTCAAACATCTCATAAAGCTAATCAGTTGTAAATATCCATCTGGTGATTACGTTCTGTATCAAAATCTGTCCTGTGGTTCTTGACCTATTTTGCTAACAAACACTGAGCTAACAGCGAAGTAGCTAGTTCATGCCTCCAGAGCAGGAGGCCGGGCTGCGACAGACTGAGTCCGTCCAGAGGAGGCTCTCATCGGACACATGAGGTGGGAACGGTTGGTGTACCCTAGCGGACAAAGGTGGTACTGCACCATTTTTGCCTAAATGGAAAAACGGTCATATCTGAGCCAAAAATTGGTCTAAAAAATATGGGGAAAAATCCATAAACAAGTCTCACCTCTTTATAAGTCGCAGGGCATGCAAATTAGGCAAAAGATGCGACCTATAATGCGGAAAATACGGTACTCTAATCCTAGGCTGATCTGGGTGTAGACTCACCAATGCAGGCGGTCTGATGCTGAGAGAAGCCGGGAGGACACTTGCAGGTGAAACCTCCGATGGTGTTAACACAAAGGAACTGGCAGTTGTGCTGTTTTGTTGAACACTCATCCAAATCTTAATGGGCAAAAAGAAAGAAGCACAAAACTTATTGAAGCCTAAAGTCTGCAAAGAGCAACATGTAAAGCCATACATATTTGCTATACTGTACTCATAATAGATTTTACAGGTGGATCAAGAGAACCCAGTCCTTGACAACCCTTTGTAATTAGCTGCAGATGTTAAACGGATGCGAGCATTTACCTTTACATGTTTTTCCGTCTGGTTGGAGACTGTATCCCCGGGGGCAGGAGCACAGGTAGCTGCCTTCAGTGTTCTTGCACAGGAAGTTACAAGGCTTCGGAGACATTGAACATTCATCCATATCTGAAACACACACAAAGCGGGGCAAAAACGAAATGTGAGGAGATGCTGACAAACAAGTTTAAGAATTGAGGAGAAATTATAAATGATGTCAGCATTTATTTTCATTATGACTGAACAGTCCTACCAACGCAGGCAGTCGCAGTGAAGTCGGCTTTGTATCCTACGTTGCAGTGGCAGCGGAACGATCCAATGGTGTTTATGCACTGACCGTTGCGGCACAGATCTGGCAGCACCTGGCACTCATTGATGTCTGAAAGATCAGGGGAATTTCTTTAAGTGATTTGCTTCAATCAGACTCACATTTCAACAAGTTAGCCGAATGTTTGTGACAACGAGAGTTCTCCATCTCGCAACTTTGATGTATTTTTACCACAACAATAAAATATCTTGTTTAAATTCTATGTATTTTTGTCTCACCTCTGCCGTCTGTGGTGTATCCAGGTCCAAGTGGGCACATCTTCTTGTACTGTATGGTGCCGGGGAGTGGGCACAGCTCACACTGGGACCCCCAGCCTCGACCCGCATTGCAGCAGCACTCAGACTTGGTCACGCTGTTCCTGTTGGTTGACGACTGTTGGCACATTGTTGACAGAGCCTCTGTGTAACAGAAGCCTTTTCTGTTGTCTTTGGGAATAGAATGAGAGAAACACCACATACAAATAGATTTATTTGGGACTTTGAGGGGTATTGATCATAATAAATGATGACTAAATACAGGTAGTCCTCGACTTACAACGGTCTCGAGTTACGACGTTTCGCGGTTACGAACGCCCTTCCATTGAAAAGCATTGTTCGAGTTACGTGGTTTATGCGCCTTTACACCAGAAAATACTGAAACAAAACTTACTGAAACGAAACTTACAGGAGGGAGGGAGGGGGAGCTTGACGCGCTGGAAACTTACAGGAGAGACAGGAGCAGAGGAGGTCAGGAGGGGCTAATATGCTAACTCTGGACCACCGGACCGCGCGTGGAAATACAGGAGACCTTATTTTTTGGAGCGGAGGTTTACGAGGCAGAGGCTACAGTTGAGCAACGAGCTAACATGTTAGCAATGAGCTAACATGCTAACAGACGTTGCTGTAAACGCTGTGGATCGCATGAAGCTGCAGGAGCTCTGAGGTGCACGAGCTAACATGCTAACAGACGGAGGAAGAATTGACCAGCTCCCAGTAAGAAATTAACTCTTTTTTTCCTTCATTATGGCTCCAAATGTACTGTATGTGTTTTTGATAATTATGTGGGGTACTGTGTTAGGATAGGCGAAGTGCTTAGTAACTGTACAGTACCGTACATGTACGTGTATAGGTGGCGGCCAGTGTGTATGTGTTTTCCGACTTACGACGATTTACGACCTACGACGCGCCGTAGGAACGGAACTCCATCGTAAGTCGAGGACTACCTGTAACTAATAAGGGGGGAAAAAGCAGGACATTTGGAACAACTTAAAATCTTGTAACATTCCTTGAGCATAAAACCTAATCTGAATCAGAAGCACATTTGTTTTACATGTATGTTCATTCCTGCAGTGTCCTGCAGCAGGATCTGTATCAGCAGCTGTCTTACCGATGCATTCAGTCCCAGTTGAACTTGGCTCAAAGCCGTCGTTGCACTCGCAGCGGTAGCTTCCCACAGTGTTGATACAGCGACCGTTCTTACAGATGCCAGGTTTGGCACGACACTCGTTCAAGTCTGCAGGACAGGACGGGGATGAGAAGAGTACGGAGGAGCACAAAAGACTCTGTGCTACACTTGAGTATATTTACTCACCCATACATCCCTCTCCATCTGGTCGTCGCTGCATACCAGGAGGACAGATGCACATGAAGGTTCCAATCAGGTTCTTGCAGGTCATGCCTTTCAAGTCGCAGTCGTCCAGACCCTCGGAGCACTCGTCCTGGTCTGTTGAAAGATAACAAGATGCGACCAACTAAAAAAACTGAGCGTTTGATGTCTGAACGAGTTCTAAACTGTTCGTAAAATGGGCTAAAATCAAATTTTAACATGTTTGTATCTGTCTAAACCTAGTTTTAAATACTGAACAAATATCTTCATGATTTGCACAAAATTTACTCAATGCAGTTCAAGCCACAGTTTGAGATATATTCAAAACAAAATACAAGTATTTATTTATCTTTTTCACAAATATGAGTTTGATTACCTGTTCCTCGCGGTACGGTACACTGTGGGGGTGCTCTGTGAGTATGGGATTGGGGGCCCATTGCTACGGGCTGTTTGGTCCCTATACAAGTGGTACAAGAGTTTGGTTTGCATTGCCAGTAGTAATTTGGACCCCTTGAGGGTGGGAGTTGGACTCCGCCAGGGCTGTCCGTTGTCTCAGACTTTGTTCATAATTTTTATGGACAGAATTTCTCGGTGCAGCCAGCTGGCGGAGGGTTTCTGGTTCGGGGGCCTCAGGATTCCATCTCTGCTCTTTGCAGATGATGTGGTCCTGTTGGCGTCATCGTGCCGTGATCTTCAGCTCTCACTGGAGCGGTTCACAGCCGAGTGTGAAGTGGCTGAGATGAGAATCAGCACCTCCAAATCTGAAGCCATGGTCCTCAGTCAGAAAAGAGTGGATTGCTCTCTTCTGATTGAGGGTGAGGTTCTGCCTCAAGTGCAGGAGTTCAAGTATCTTGGGGTTTTGTTCACGAGTGAGGGAAGAATGGAGCGTGAGATTGACAGACGGATCGGTGCAGCATCTGCAGTGTTGCAGACTCTCCGTTGTGGTGAAGAGGGAGCTGAGCTGTGAGGCAAAGCTCTCTGTTTACCAGTCGGTCTACGTTTCTCCCTCACCTATGGTCCCGAGCTCTGGGTAGTGACTGTAAGAATGAGATCATGGATACAGGCGGTTGAAATGAGTTTCCTCCACAGGGCAGTTGGACTCTCCCTTAGAGACAGGGTGAGTTCAGTCATCTGGGAGAGACTCAGAGTAGAATAGCTGCTCCTCAACATCAAGAGGAGCCAGTTGAGGTGGTTCGAACATCTGGTAAGTATGCTCCCTGGATGCCTCCCTAGAGAGATACTTTGGGCATGTCCAACTGGGAGGAGACCCCGTGGAAGACCCAGGACACACTGGAGAGACCATGTCTCTTGATTGACCTGGGAATGCCTTGGAATCCTCCCAGAAGAGCTGGAAGAGGTGGTTGTGGAAAGAGATGTCTGGGCCTCGCTGCTCAAGCTGCTGCCCCCGTGACCTGACTTCAGAATAAGCGGAAGATAATGGATGGATGGATGGATGGATGGATGGATGGATGGATGGATGGCGTTTGATTTCATAATTTACAATGTCCTAAATATATCTTGTCAGCACACAAACTATAACATTTCTATGAAATACAATTTAAAATCATATATTTTTTCTAAAAATCTGCTAGAAACGTATATGTTTAATAAATATTCACATATATTCACAATAGTCTCTTTTCATCCCTCAATTGAATAAACACAATGGATTTTTTTGTTTGTTGTTGAAACCACAACTTCAAGTTAAAACCAGTGGTGGGCACCAGACCGCCAGGGAGCGCTAAAGCGCTAATCCGCTGATAGCAGACCTAAACAATTTGTTAGCGCGGATTGACTTCTTCTTCTTCTTCTTCTTCTTCTTTCGGCTTTTCCCTTTTCAGGGGTCGCCACAGCGAGTCATCCTCCTCCACCTCACTCTGTCCTCTGCATCGTCTGTCCTCACTCCAACTACCTCCATGTCCTCTCTAACTGCATCCATATATCTCCTCTTTGGTCTCCCTCTTTGTCTTTTTCCTGGCAGCTGCATTTCTAACATCCTTCTACCAATATAACCACTGTCCCTCCTCTGGACATGTCCAAACCATCTCAGTCTGGCCTCCCTAACTTTATCTCCCAGTTGTTCAACATGTGCTGTACCTCTGATGATATCATTCCTGATCTTATCCATCCTTGTCACTCCTAAGGAGAACCTCAGCATCTTCATTTCTGCCACTTCCAGTTCTTTCTCCTGTCTTTTTGTCAATGCCACTGTCTCCAGACCATACAACATAGCTGGTCTCACCACTGTCTTGTAAACTTTTCCTTTGACCTTTGCTGACACCTTTTTGTCACAAATCACTCCTGAAACTTTTCTCCATCCGCTCCATCCTGCCTGGACTCTCTTTTTCACCTCTTTACCACATTCCCCATTTTCCTGGACAGTGGACCCCAAGTACTTGAAGTCCTGCACCTTTGTGACCTCTGCTCCTTGTAGCCTCACTGTTCCACTGGCCTCCCTCTCATTCACACACAGGTACTCTGTCTTACTACGGCTGACTTTCATTCCTCTTCTTTCAAGAGCATACCTCCACCTCTCCAAGTTCTCTTCCACTTGTTCCCTGTTCTCACCACAGATCACAATGTCATCTGCAAACATCATAGTCCATGGGGATTCCTGCCTGACCTCATCTGTTAGTCGGTCCATCACCAGAGCAAACAAGAAGGGGCTCAGAGCCGATCCTTGATGCAATCCCACCTCCACCTTGAAGCTATCTGTCACTCCCACAGCACATCTCACCACTGTCCTGCTGTCTTCATACATGTCCTGTACCAGTCTAACATACTTTTCTGCCACTCCAGATTTCCTCATGCAATACCACACCTCTTCTCTTGGTACCCTGTCATATGCTTTTTCTAAATCCACAAACACACAATGGAGTTCTTTCTGACCCTCTCTGTACTTCTCTATCAACATCCTCAAAGCAAAGATGGCATCTGTGGTGCTCTTTCTTGGCATGAAACCATACTGCTGCTCACAGATAGTCACATCTTGTCTAAGTCTTGCTTCCACAACTCTCTCCCAGATCTTCATTGTGTGGCTCATCAACTTAATTCCCCTGTAGTTGCTACAACTCTGTACATCACCCTTGTTCTTAAAAATGGGAACCAGCACACTTCTTCTCCATTCTTCAGGCATTTTCTCACCCTCAAATATTCCATTAAATATTTGAGTCAAAAACCTCACTGCCATCTCTCCAAGACATTTCCAAACCTCCACTGGTATGTCATCAGGTCCTACTGCCTTCCCCTTCTTCATTCTTTTCAGAGCTTTCCGGACTTCACCCTCACTAATCTTTCCCACTTCCTGGTCCACAGTTTCTATGACCTCCACTCTTCTTTCTCTTTCATTCTCTTCATTCATTAGCTCCTCAAAGTAATCCTTCCATCTTCCCATCACACTCTCCTCACTTGTTAGAACATTCCCATTCCCATCTTTAATAAGCCTAACCTGCTGCACATCCTTTCCAGCCTGATCCCTCTGTCTTGCCAATCGGTACAAGTCCTTCTCACCCTCTTTAGTGTCCAGTCTCCCATATAACTCATTGTACGCCCTCTGCTTTGCCTTAGCTACTTCCCTCTTTGCTCTATGTCCCATCTCCTTATATTCCTGTCTCCTCTCTTCAGTCCTCTCACTGTCATATTTCTTTTTGGCTAATCTCCTCCACCATCACCCTCAGCACTGGCTCTCCTCAGGGATGTGTGCTGAGCCCTCTTCTGTTTACTCTGCTCACATATGATTGTACAGCCACACATCCAGGCTGTCATATTGTTAAGTTTGCAGATGATACAGCTGTGGTGGGATGCATCACAGATAATGATGAATCCAGCTACAGACAGGAGGTGGAACATCTGGAGAGTTGGTGCAAAGAGAATAACCTTCACATGAATGTGAAGAAGACGAAGGAGATGATTGTGGACTTCAGAAGGAACAAACACACCCACACCCCACTGTATATAGGTGGATCTGCGGTGGAGGTGGTCTCCAGCTACAAATACCTGGGTGTACACATGAATGATAACCTCAGCTGGAGCAATAACACCACCAGCCTGATCAAGAAAGGTCATCAGAGACTCTACTTCCTCAGACGGCTGAGACGAGCCGGTCTGAGAAGCTCAGTCCTCACCTCGTTCTACAGGTGTGCAGTGGAGAGCGTCCTGTGCTCCAGCATCAACGTGTGGCATGGAGGCTGCACAGTTGCAGAGAGGAAAGCTCTACAAAGAGTGGTGAAGGCTGCACAGAAGTCTGTGGGAGTCAGTCTCCCCACCATCACAGACATTTACACCTCCAGATGCAGAAAAAGAGCCACCTGCATCATGAAAGACCTCACTCACCCAGCACACTCACTCTTTGCACCACTCCCCTCGGGACGGAGGTTGAGGAGCATCAAATGTAGAACCACTAGACTGAGGAACAGCTTCTACCCTGAGGCTGTCAGACTCATGAATAAATAAATAATAAGAATAAACACTGCAAAATGTCACATCATACTGATACTGATCTGTTTCTTGTTGCTGCGTTCATCTGTGACCATCTGCTCATGTTCGTGCTGCTGTTTATAATGATGTTTTTCTACTACATTAGGGCTTAGTGTATTACTAGCTGATGTCTCTCTTAGTTAATCCTAGATGTTATTATTGTTTTTCTCTTGCATTTGTTGTTGGATGTAACTGGGACCCTGTGTACATAATCTCGTTTTCAACACATGTACTACATGCGGTGCAAATGACAATAAATTCTCTCTGACTCTGACTCTCTCTGACTCTCTGACTCTTTCTTTTAATGGCATCCTGCACTTCACTATTCCACCACCAGGTTTCCTTATCATCCATTCTTTGTCCAGATGACACACCAAGTACCTTCCTACCTGTCTCTCTAATTACTGTTGCTGTAGTAGCCCAGTCACTTGGAAGCTCTTTCTTACCACCCAGAGCCTTTAACAGCTCGTCTCTGAATTTCTCACAACATTCTTCCTTCTTTAGCTTCCACCATTTGGTCTTCTTCTCTGGTTTTACTCTTTTTCTCTTCTTCGCAACAACAGTCATTCTACACACAACCATCCGATGCTGTCTGGCCACGCTCTCCCCTGCTACAACCTTACAGTCTCCAATCTCTCTCAGGTTTCCTCTTCTACACAGAATGTAATCGACCTGTGTACTCCTTCCTCCACTCTTATAGGTCACTCTATGTTCCTCCCTCTTTTGGAAATAGGTATTGACTATAGCCATTTCCATTCTCTTGGCAAAATCCACCACCATCTGTCCTTCCTGGTTTCTTTCCTTGACACCAAACCTACCCATCACTTCCTCATCCCCTCTGTTTCCTTCACCAACATGTCCATTCAGGTCTGCTCCAATCACCACTCTTTCCTCCCTGGGAATACTCTCTATCACTTCATCCAAATCTTTCCAAAATTTATCTTTCTCCTCCCCATCACATCCAACCTGTGGAGCATAACCACTTACTATGTTTAGCTATAGCGGATTGACTAACTTTTATAATTCATAAGCGGATTTGCGCTATTTTTATTTCAAATGCAGTACCGCTAATAACTAATTATCTATCAGTAAAAACGAAAAAACTTATTTACGGGCTCTTAAATCAACCGGACGACTGCTCACGGACCATATCCTGTCAGCGCCGGATGTGGTCCGTGAAAAAAAAGAATCCCCCTAAGGGGCCTATTGCTAGAGAGAGCGCTCTCTCTAATAGCAGTTAGCAGTCAGTGTGTTACTCTGCAGCCTTATTGCTTGTTTTCGAAGAGTCAGACGAAGAGTTTTTAACATGGAGGGTGAACTTATGGATGTTTCTCAGCGGCCTACGCGACGCGTCAGCGCCTCATTTGCCCTGCTCAAAATGGCGGCCACAGAAGCGAGCCCACACGGACTTTACAAGAAAACACGGTAAAAACAATTATTTCTTTGCTGAGAAAAAATATATTTCTTAGCTGACTTTATAGCACAAGGGTTCGTGAGCTTAACCGTTTCACGAAATGGTCAAATCTGCTGGATTTAAAAAAGTAGTTCGCCATCAAATCTGCTGGCTACCAAGTGTTGAATTGAACTAGCGGTTTAGAATTAGCTTCCGCTAGCTTTTCTAAGACATAAGGACTTTTGAAATTGCGGACCTAAATAAATTAATAAGCGCTTTAGAAATAGTGGAACATTAGCGGTGCCCAGCACTGGTTAAAACATTAAAAACTGAATGAAAGAAATGTACAGTACCAGTAGCCCTGAATTTAGCCTTGGATATTCAGGCCTAAATAAGAAACAATAAATAATGTCTACTGTTTGTTTAGAAAGGCTACAGTTTTTAGTTGTGTTAAATAATTATTAATTATCAATTAATTGTTGATATCATGATAAATTATTGAAGAGTATCGTTAATGATCAGAAATGAATCTAAAACAAAGTTGCAGAAGTAAAAGTAAGAGCACATCTCTGATAGGCTGCACCCCCTCACCTCTGCACATTCGTTGGTCATCCCGCAGCACATATCCAGTTGGACACATGCACTCATAGGAGCCAAACGTGTTGACGCAGCGGAAAGCACAGAGCAGAGGATTCTGGGAGCACTCGTTAATGTCTTGAGTCGAGAAGAGAAGAAGTGAGGTTTTAATTTGCTGTCATTCTTACACCATACTAAAATAACATGACCGTCTCAGCGTGGGAGCTGCGGACCTTCACAAGTCATCATAGGTCCAGGCTCAAAGCCCTCGTGGCACGAACACTCAAATCCTCCCACCACATTGGTGCACGTTCCATTTCCACACGGGTTTCCAATGGAGCACTCATCAGCGTCTGAAGAAACCAGAGAGAAGGAGAAAAACAAAAGTATGGGTGAAATCAATCACATCAAAAAGCCTAAAACAACATAAACATGTTTATTTATTAATACTCAAAGATTATTCATTGTGCAAGTTAATAGCAGAAGTTTTCTCACCAATACAGTTGACTCCAGTGTAATCCAGATTGTATCCAAAGGGACATTCACATCGGAAAGAACCGTCCGTGTTGATGCATATGCCATTCTGGCAGATTCCAGGGTTATCCAGACACTCGTTCATATCTACACACAAACAAGGGAGAATTAGCCTATACGTCTATCAAACAATTATATCAAAAAGCCCTTCTCTTTATTTTTAATGTTCAAGGGGTAATAATATTGTTGCAACCCTCACCTTCTCGAGTATCGCCCAGTCCAGGCAGAGCTCCGTGACCATATGGACAAAGGGTGTTGAAAGCAGCTGGAAAACCAACGCCGCCACAAAACGCAAAAAATTAGTTTTCATAGTTTACACGGGTCAACAGAGATAGGATTTTTCATTAGACTAGCTATCGTACTGAAAAGGAACCTGGGGTTATTTTTATTATCATCAATTAAAGATGAGTAATATAAAGTTCTAGCTTCATGGAGCACTTTTTGTATGTTCATAGTTTTTTTCATAGTCAAGGAGTGCACTTTCTGAAACAATGAGTGTCTGCATTGCACACCGTCAGTCTCTCGGGGGCACAGCTCACAGGGAAGACCCCAGCCCTCGCCGGGCATCTTGCTGCAGCAACACTTGGCCTTGGTGGTGTTGAAGGCTTTGGGGACGGAACATTTTCCCGCCTCAAACTTGGTGAAACAGAAGCTCTCTCTGGTGTCTGTCAAGAGAAACACCACCTTCCAGTCAAATCACGATTCAGTTACAATCTTCTATTTGGCTTCGTGCAGGTGTTAACCAGCGGCTTCTCTCACCGTAGCAGCGCCGCTTGTTGTCAGAGAGCACAAAGCCCGGTTGGCAGGAGCACTGGAAGCTGCCGGGAGTGTTGGTGCAGGTGCCAAACTGGCAGATGTTTGGCTCTACATCACATTCGTCGATGTCTATAGAGAGAAAGATAAGTAAGAGTGGGTGTGCATGCTGGAACAGACAGCTGTGTCACTGGTGTAAAAACCTGCAGCCATTGAAAGGTGATTGTTGATTTGCACAGGCTTTTTTGTCTTACCTAAACACTGCTCATTGTGCACTTCGTAGCCAGGAGGGCAGATGCATCTGAATGATCCATCCAGATTCTGACAAGTTCCTGGGGAGCAAGTCCCAGGTAGGCTGATGCACTCATTTATATCTGTTAAGAAAAAAAAAATCTATAAAATTTCAGGGGAAAAAAAATCATTTTTTTAAAAAGAATCTAGATTCTTAGTCCTGGTGATTCAGAATCGATTCTAAAAGCCCCAAAATCAATTTATTTTTTTTACATTAAAACCCAAAAGATAAAGAAAATAAAACCATATCTCATATGAAAGAATACATAAAATGAAAGGTGGCAGAAAGAAGAAGAAATCTTATTTTATCAGCCCCTTTTTTCAAAAAACAAAACAAGTTCAAACAATCAATTCAAACAATAATCTTCTATAAGCAACAGAGCAAAAAGCTAACCTAATACAGTACTGGTTATTTAAGTTACAGATATGAATGCATTCCTGTATTATTTGTTCCTATTTTTGGTATAAATATCAAACAATGCAAAACATTTGATACAATAAGGAACCTAAAATTATTGGTTTAATTAAATTAGGGATGCACCGATCCACATTTCTCACTTCCGATCCGATACCGATACTTATTAACTCAGTATCGACCGATACCGATACTTTCCCGATCCGATACTGTTCAGGTATTTGACTCTGTATAATGAAACTTTTGCACCCAAACTATTCATTTTAACATTGTGTGAGATAAACCCAATGAAGACACTCTTAAGCCTTACAATAGGGAACCCCCCTATTGTAAGGCTTAAGAGTGTCTTCATTGGGTTTATCTCACACAATGTTAAAAAGGGCAGTCACAGATTGTGATTGAACACAAGTGCTCTTTGAAGCTGGATCGGAAAAGTATCGGCAGGTTTGATCCGATACCCGATACTTAAATAATGCTGGTATCGGATACCGATACTGGATCGGATCTGCCCCATCCCTAAATTAAATGTTCTATTTTTTTTAATTTTATTAAATTAATTCATTTTAAATACAACACAAGAACAATCTCACATTTGAGACCGTACATAATAAAAGTAAAATGAAGGGATGCAGATAGAAGAAAAAATCTTATTTTTTCTGCCCCCTATTTCCAAAATACAGTAGTTCAAACAACACAAACAAACAAACAAAAACAATCTAAAAGGTTTCCTAGTGAAAAAAGAAAACAGCTCATATAGTCCCAAGAAAGAGAGTTTCAAAGAAGAAAACTATTACACAATATTTTTATCAATTATATTTATGCTAAAAATTTGTTTTGAATAATATACTTGAATAGACCTACTGCAAATCAATGGTTACAACAAATGTTATCAGCTCTTCCTTTAGAAAGGATAACGTATCTGTTAAAGGGCAAGCAAGAACTGTTTGAGTGTGTTTGGAACCCCTTCATTATGTATGTAAAAAGGTTGGACACTTTAAATGAAAATGCAAACAATTGAAGAACGTGCTGATCGCAGTTTCCAAAGACAATAATACGAGAAGACATCTATAGTTGAACTTATTAAAAAAAAAGAAATGAACAATGTAAAAAGAAATATGAGACACCTTGTTTTTGATTGTTTTTTGATTTTATTTTTTTAATTATTTGGGTGGGGGTATTTTATTTAGTCTGTTTATTGTATGAATGTTGTGTTTATCTTGTAAAAACTCAAATTAATATATTTTGGAAAAAAATAATAAAGGAAACCACAGATTAAAGAGTAAAAAAAAAAAAAAATTGTTTTGATCATATTATTAAAAATGGTTAATGAATTTTGCATTTTTAATACCAGTTTCCAAAGTATTCCAAAGATCAATTCCTTTGATCTTTCCTATTTGTTTACATTGTTGTTTAATGTTTTCAGTTTAAAATCATTGTTTTAAATAAATGTTCCATTTGTTTACGTTGTTGTTCATTCTTTTCAGCTTGTCAGTTACAAAACTGAAACTAAATTTATGACCATTTTAATAGAAAAATCGTTTCTGAATCAAAAATCGTTTCTGAATCGAAAAATCGATTTTGAATCGTATCGTGACACCAAAAAATCGATTCTCCAGACACTGAGAGATTCGCACCCCTAGTCATTTATGGCATGAATTAAAATTACCAATGCAGTTCTTCCCATCAGGTGTGTTTTCATAACCCTCGTGGCAGAGACACTGGAAGGATCCAAGCCCGTTGATGCACTGTCCGTTTCTGCACACTTGGCCCTGAAGGGAAAAGCACTCGTCTATGTCTGTGAAGCAGAGATGGATTTTTGTTTCAGCAGCAAGTCAAATGCACAAACGAGTCGCAGAACAAAATGTATAGTGTCCGTTGGCGTCTACGGGAAATCCATTTGTAAAGCAGAGCGGAAAACGGTTCCTACCCATGCAGTCGTTGTTGTGCGTGAGCTCAAAGCCGGGGAAGCAGAGACAGTTGTAGGAGCCCACTGTGTTTTTACAGGTGCCATTACCGCACGGCTGCCTGTCACACTCATCAATGTCTAAAATATGAACAAATACAGTTAATGTGGGTGAAAACATTCTGCTGCTACATTTGACTTTATTCAGTTGAATTAAACGTCTAAAACTATTGTGTGATTCAGGACTGCGTTCCTCACCCATGCACATCGTCTGATCAGCGGAGGCTTTGAAGCCGTTGTGGCAGAGACAACGATAACTGCCCTGCGTGTCGATACACTGACCGTGGCTGCACACGTTAGGAATCTCCTGACACTCGTTACGATCTGGGAGGGAAAACAGTTCCAGTTCAAGAATCTTTATTACCCCCCAAGGGCCAGTTTGTTACACAGTCACTATAGGCACACCAAATATCCATACAAGACACTGAGATGTTAAAATAACAATACATGAAAGCATCAATGTTCGTTGAGGAGCCTGATCGCCACAGGGACGAATGTGTTTATCAGTTTGTTCATCTTACATCTGGGCAGCAACCTGAACTCACCATGGAGTGGGGTGATCAGGATCTGCCAGAATATTTGTATGTGATCTGCCAGAAATGTTAACAACTAGAAATTTTGTTCATTTTTATTTGTTTGCAGTTACATTTTATCTGCTGGAATGAGTTTATTTGCTTTGGAACTCAAATGAAATCGCACTAACTTGGTGATATTTTCAACTGCTGAAGCTCTTTTGTGTTTTTGTGATCAAAGAGATGAAAATCTGGCGACTGTTTGGGGTTGCTTCAAACTACCTCTTTGGCTTTTCATCGTCAGTTTGAAATAGCGACGTAGAACAGGGACAGATAAAAGGTCTGGACAATAATTAAAGCATTTCAGGTTCGGCAGCTGTTTCTAATGAAGGAGGGATTTAGACCTTTTTTTTTTTTTAAACTTTGTAGACCTTTTCTAAAGTCAAAAAATATAGAAAAAGAAAAAATGATTTTTTTCATTCATTTTATAATAAAAAACACAAAACAATTAACATACAGATAACAAGAAAAAATATATATATAAAATGAAAGGTGGCAGATGAAGAAAAAAATCTTATCATATCTGCCCCTTATTCTCTGATAAACAATTCAAACAAACAACTTCCTTTGAATACAAAAAAGAAGAAATGATATTATATGATTATTATATATTATATCAGGCTATTTTTGTCACAAAAAACCCAAATATCATCAAATTTGATCATATTGATGTTTTTGTCACAATAAAAGTAAACCCTCAGCTGCTTGAATTTTATGTTGTGTGCTGAGTTTTTTTTTCTTCCTAATTTGCCCAAGTTTGGATTTTTCCATCCTTATGTTTACTCAGAACCTGATGTAATCCTGACTCACCCAGACAGGCCCCGCCGGGCGACAGTTTGAATCCCTGCGAGCACTCGCAGCGGAAACTGCCTGGAATGTTGATACAGTTTGCGTTGCGCTGGCACAGGTTGTCCCCGCTGTTACATTCATCAATATCTACAACAGAGGGAGAAAGGGGGAGAAACAACGGGCATTCATCACAGACTCCATAACTGTCTTATCAGAGTAGGCTGTCAGATTGTGTACATGAAAAAAATGTTGCCAGTTTGACTCTGGTAAGACCACTATCAGGATGACTGATGGTTCTGGTGGATCCCATTCAGAGACAACACACTTGTCTTCACAGGGATATAATTCATATTAATACAGCAGCATCAACTTCACTGGAGGAGGTAGTTGGAAAGGGAAGTGAAAGTCATTATGTTTATGTGTGTAAGTGTCCATGCTTTCATCTGTGTGTTCGTACATGTTAATCTCATTAAGATTATAAATAGAAGTGTCAGAAGACGGTGTCATGTGCAATATGAGATGAATTACAAAGTACAGGCAGCTGCTCTGTCAAAACAGGAGTGACAGCAAAGGGAGGAAACCCTCTGTGTTTAGTTTTTTCAGACCTTATACCAACCTTCACATATCAGTAGTATGTTGTTGTAGCTGAAGCCCATTGGGCATTCGCAGCGGAAACTTCCGATCTGGTTGATGCACACTCCATTGGCACAGATGCCAGGGATTTCCCTGCATTCATCAATATCTGCAGAAAATACCAACGCACAAGTTTTTAAATGTTCCTCTTCAACAGCAAGGTTACGTAGGTTTAAATTCAGAAAAACAATCGTAAATAAAAGTATCTTACCAACTGGTTTCCCAGTGTGGATGTCAATGATGAAGCCAGGAGAGAGGTTACCACACAGAACCTGATACTGAGCTGGAAGAATCATCACAAAGGAGATTTGTTCAGGAATTAAACACAGTTAATTGAAGGTATGCTTATTGACTGCCAAACTGCATGTCAACGTTTTAAACAAAGATCCAATCTAATCTGTTAGAGGGATGGCGATGTCTGCCAGCTACTAAAACACCAAATATCTAGCTCAAAATCTAAATTGACCATGTTTTACTCATGTTTGTTTTTGTTAAGGTTCATTAGCTATGTTGTCTATCTTGAACTGGGTTGACTCAAAAATGGAACCAGCTGTAGACGTGCATCCAGCGATTACTTTCTGAGACTTACTAAAATTTCTCCACTGGTTCACAATATATTTTGCTGACAGACAGGAACAAACACAAAAGGCAATCACAATATTGCTTGCCATCAGGGCTTAATTTAAGCCGGATCCTGCCGGAACAGGATCTGGGAACACTCTTATTTGACAGGGCGTGTTCCGGTAACTGTTTGCTTGGATCCGGTAACTCTCAGGCTTACTAATAATAAAATCATGAACAAATTTGACTGCCTTGAATGAATAAAACCTATAATGGACGTGTAATCTGAAAATAATTACATAAACACTAATTTTAAACATAACTGCCACTTATGAGCTTCTTATAGAGAAACTCAAAAGATCTGTCCCTTCTAGTAAGCATTTCCACTTCTACCCTTAAAAAAAATCTCTGCCCTGTAAATTTAATTTACCGTAATTAATAAATTTAATTAAAAACACAAAAATATAATTAAACAGTACAACTAAATTGCAAATCAGTTTTACAGTTTAAGTGGGTCATTAATGCAATTTTGATTATTTATTAAAAATACAAGAGAAACGTTCGATGGGTAATCACATTACGGTACTTTATCACATATCAAAACAAGAGCGACAATTTGTCAAAATAATAGCAATCAAATTTTCAAAAAGACAGTCTAGTTTACTTTAATTAAGAAAGGTAAACATAGATGTTTAACAACTTGTTAAAATACAGGAAATGGCAACTACTTTATTCAAAAATTTCTGGGGGAAGAACCCCAAACCCACAAAAACTGTATACATTCATTTGTCATTGTTTCAAATACATCAGTTTGTCATTGTTTCAAACAGATATATTAGCATATGTTTTCTAGGTTTGGACTGAAACTCACTGGTAGCAGGAGTAGGACAGGGCTCGCAGGGCTTATTCCAAGCTTTTCCCACGTTGTAGGCACAGCAGCACATCTTCTTGGTCATGTTGAACGACAGCTCGTTCTCACATGTGTCGTTGAAGTTGCGGTAGCACACACTTTTTCTCATGTCTGCGTAACAAGGTGAAACTAAATGAAAAATCTGCCCCATGCATGTTTTGACACTTTTTGGAAATATAATGATTTAACGGGGTGTGTCTCTCACCCATGCAGTTGTTGCCTCCGTTGACCTGCATGTACTCAGGGGGACACACACAGGTGTAGTTGCCCAGAGTGTTGTAGCATGTGCCAGGCCCACAGATGCCAAAATGAGCAGAGCACTCGTCAATATCTGGAAATAATAATATGATAAAGAAATCAAAAAGTAAGAGAAGCTGAGTATTTGTTTTTCTTCTGTATTTAGTTCACGTGGTATAAAAGTAAAGTTAAAGGAAATACCTTCACAGATGCGTGTCTCTTCATTGAGATAGTAGCCGACAGGACACTCACACTGGAAACTTCCAAATGTGTTAATACAGTTTCCACCCTGGCACAGACCCGGTAGTTCCATGCACTCGTCAATATCTACAAAACAATATGAATAATTAAATTAACCATGGCCAGTTTTGTCATCTTAAAAACATTTTTCTTTACATATTTTTTTTTTCTTGAATGTAAAATGGTTTACCTTCCAGAAGAACAGTGATGGGGTTGGGTCTGAACCCCTCCCCTCCTGGACAGAGAGTCTTATATTCCGCTACAAGGCAGAAATGTGGAAAAGAAAAGTCAGTTTCTCCAATGTGACTTTTGTAAAAGCACATCCATCAGTTTGCAGGCATGCATGTCTCAGTCATTACTGGCACTAAAATAAATGTGTCGAGCACCGTTATATTGCAATATTTATTATTGAAGGAGTGGACCGAGGTCTTGTGGCGCTTACAGGAGTTGGACGTGGGGCAGAATTCACAAGGGTTTCCCCAAGCTTTTCCATCAGAGCAACAGCAGGAAGCTCGAGTTACGCCCACGCCAATCTCTGCGTTGCAGGAGATTCCCCCGTCGCCACGGGGAAGGATATCCAGGAAGCAGTTACCCACACGAGTATCTGAGAGGGAAACGAAATAAAATGAGTGTGTTAACACACATTTTACAGGCACGCAGCTGCATGTTTTAGGTGGATTTATGCACACCTATGGCTATGGTTGGTCTCCTAATTACATGGATGCCCCTTCGATGCCATACTCTTTGTGCCGCATGCTGTTTTTAAACTGCAGCACCTTTTAGTTCATGACCAGAGATCTAAACTCTACAGTTGTAATTTACTACAGTAAGCTTGTGGTCTTTTGCATGTTGTCATAATGCTCTCATACATTTTATTCACACTGGTTTTATGATTCTGCACTGTAGAAGACTATGATATCAGCACCATGAGCATACTTACATGGGGAAAAATACAAGAAGAATTAAGACTCATAAGCAGTGGTGGGCAACGCTAGTCCAAAAATTAGTTCCGCAATTTCTAAAGTGCTTATTAAATTATTTAAGTCTGCAATTTCAAAAGCGCTTATGTCTTAGGAAAACTAGCGGAAGCTAATTTTAAAGCACAAGTTCAATTCAACACTTGGTAGCCAGCAATAAGTTAAGCAATATTTGCACTACACTGCCAACTAGCGGTGCATGAACTGTTATACACCTTCATCCTACCTATAACCGCGAATCGCTGGGGATGTCATTTCCAAAAATAGACCTTTCGCTCATGATCTAAAAATTAAAAAGTTGTTGAATGTGTTGAGGATTGCTATTTTGGCTGCTTCTTTGTCTTTTTCTTTTGTTTATTTAGATTTTTCATTAAAAATGCATCGATAAAGTAATTTTAAAACTGTTTACTGGAAAACTGAAGCGCTGCAATGCATTATGGGCACATGACGAAAGCAAAGCACGGAGTACAGGAAACCAAACTATCTTCACCAAACTATGGGAGGGGAGCTGTAGAATGGATCATGTGCATTGTGATTCATAACAGTTAAAGCTCCCCTGACATCATCTTTGAACTTTCCATAAAATGGCACAACATATATATATTTTAAAGGGGACCACACATGCAAAATTCACTTTTTAATGTTTTTTTACTAAACTTTGGGTATTTACTTCATAAAAAAACAGTCCTTGTGCCAAAAAAATGCACCCAGTGGTTTATTTACTCTAAGTAGATTTATTTGTCTGTGATTAAAAACGCTCCGTTTCACACTTCCTGCGGTTTGTGATGTCACAAACCGTAGCCAATCACCTCAAACCTGAGTCCAGCCCCTCACCTAGCAACCCCTGGTGATGCTCCACCCACTTGAGTATAAAAGATGTCACGGTTGCCTAGCGGTTTAGGAGCTGACCTGGCGGTCATTTATTCATTTATTTAGCCCACGGGGGGCTAGGGGTTTGCCCTGCTCCAGCCATGCAGCACATCTCGAGTAAAACCAGAATGTTTTATTACCTTGTTTGAATGAACTCTGTCTCGTTGAAACTGTGCACACACACTCTAGCGGTTTGGACTTGTTTCTTATATGATGAAGGACTACTGTTGCACAACTGTCAGTTTGGTTGAGCGGTTACGACACTTGACCGCCACGCAGGAGAGCGGAGATCGCGTCCCGTCAACGGCATCTTTTTTTTCCCCCTTTTTTTTAAAGCCTTTTGTTTCGGAGAAATCGGGGTGAGACTAGATATATACATCGACATAATAATACTTTATAATTGTTATTTTTACGTTTTAGTTCAATTTTTAGTGTAATATCGCTCCCAACGCGAAGCCGGCAGAAAACTGTGCACACACACACTCTCTTCGCGTAATGAGTAATAAAAAAGAGCCATCAAGCACCACTGATCGATATATTTTCAGATTAGCAACTTATTTATTTTAAGAATACCTTTCACTTCATCAAAATCTAATCAAAACTTCAGCGTTCTAAATGTAGGTGGTTGTGATTATTTCTTATACGATGAAAGACTATTTTTGCACAACTGCACGGTTGGCCCAGAGGTAATGAACCGGACTCGTCATCCGAAGGACACGGGTTCGCGTCACGGTCGCGGATTTCTTTTTTTTTTTTTTTTAAGCCTTTTGTTTTGCAGACCGCCGGCGAAGACACCATCTGCGTGCGGGAGTTGTTGGGAGCTAATGACTTTTGAGGTCCGGGGGTCCGGTCAAAAGTTGCCTCATGCGGATAAATTAACTGGAGACATTCTGTGAACTTTGTGTGTGGACTGAAGCACGCTCCAACAAGCGCCGCATGCAACGAGCGGAGCACACCGCCCGCTCGAGGAGGAAAAGCTATCATTAGCCTCGGAGCTAATGCTAAAAAAAGGAGCTGCAAATGGCGGCGCGCGCAGAGGGCTTTTGGTAAGTTATCTTAAGCTACTAGCACTAACAGTAAGTCAAATGAGTAATAAAAAAGAGCTAATTTTAAAATAACAACATATTAGAGATACTGGCTGTTGCAGAGGGCGTAGTTAATGTAAATAGGTCTTTGTAGGGCGTGACTTTCAGACCTCATTATTCATAAACCGGTCGTTTAGAACGGAAGTGAAATTTGGCAGAATTAGAAAGGGGATATTTTTTAATCTAAGCATTACAGGTAGTCCCCGATTTACGAGCGAGATCCGTTACAACGAGGCGCTCGTAAACCGGAAATCTCGTAATTTGGAACGGCCGCCATTTCGCTCGTAAATCCGGAAATCCGCTCGTAAATTGGAACGGTTTTCGCTAGCGCGCCTAAAAACACTCTATTTTCATCTAAAAACTACTTTTGAGTGCATAAAAATGATCGGAAACGTGTGTTTATATGCTTAACTAGCTAACTGTAGTGAAAAAACACATGAAAACTCAGTATTTTTTTCGTTTTTTCCAAAAATGTGCAGCTCGTAAGTCTGGAACCTCGCAGATCAGAGCGCTCGTAAATCGGGGACTACCTGTATTTTGTGTATAAAATTGACTGAAAATGGTCTGGATAGCCCACAGATAAACCACAAAAAATTATATATCCTACATTTGGTCCCCTTTAAGGAAATTCTACCATTGCTGTTCATTGTTCTTTAGTTTTAGCAGGTCGCTTTCGTAAATGAGCCCACGAGGTTCAAAAGATTTACCTGACTAAATAAAGGTTGAATGAAAAAAGTGTAAGCACTGCCTTTAGCTTTTAGCTAGGTCACCCTCATTGCACGCTGCTAGCTTAGTGCTATGTGCTATGGGGGGGGCAGTTCAGTTCAGTAGGCGGGGCGCTCTCAGTTCTGTTGACGGGGCATGGCACCCAGCTTGTACTGTATAATGGTAGGGGAAACACTAATTTCTATTTTAAAACATGTGATTCTCGACCTGCCATTGTGTTCCTCTCAAACCCAACTGGTCGAAGCAGATGACCGCTTGTCCTGAGCCTGGTTCTGCTAAAGGTTTCTTCCTCATGAGGGAGTTTTTCCTTTCCACAGTTGCCTTCATGCTTGCTCAAGATGAGAGTCTGTGATGAAGTCAAACTCAAAGCAGTCTGCTCCTCAAATAATTAACGTTATTTAAGTTACTTTTTATGCACCGGTATATAAATGTTTCTGTTCAGTGCCCTGAGATGACTTCTGTTGTGACTTGGTTCTATATAAATAAACTAAATTGAACTGAATTATAACAATTATTTTTGTAACATACCAGAAAACAAGTGTAAACACTAACCCACTTTCATTAATTACAGACTCAGAACTGGGTATAAAGTGAATTAACAGAATCGTCACTTGCTTCTTCTGTAACACCAACTAAACTGAACACAAAGGTGTGACGTGCAGTTTTCTTTTGTTCTTTAGAGGTTGTGCCTGTATTCACTTACAGCAATTATCAATGCCAACCTACACAAGTATTTTCTTTTCTCCTTGTCAAAGTCTCCGTCACATGTCAACTCAGCATGCTTCAGTTGACTGAACCCAGTGAGAAAGACATGTGAAAAGGTGTTTGCATGGATCTGAAGTTACCTGAGCATGCCATAGCAGAGTGTGGAACGCAGGGTGGTGGGTCCAAAGTGACTGATGTTTCTCCTGTGAAGACTCTCCTCAGTGAGTGCAATCCCAATCACCATCTCCTCGTTATGTATATTAAGTAAAACCTGCAACAGAACATGCAGTTTGATTTTTAAGAAATGATCAAATTAGCTTGAAAATCATACACCCCTTCATCAACCTTTACCACCGTAAACTTTACCAACTTGTCACATCACGTTTTCAGCTTATCTAAAATATGTAACCTGATATTCCAGCAGTGATTTGCTTTGTTAGCCCCATAAGTAAAGATTACGTCATGCTTCTCAGGTTTATCTTCACAAGCAGAGCTTTGTTTTGGCTTGGATGCTGGAATTTAATACGGTTTTAGTCCAGTTTGAACCAGCTGCCTACCTCTATGTCAAATTTTGTCATGTCTGCTTTCCACTGGAAGAATTCTTGTACAGCCCCACCAAAGTCTCTGGCTGCATCATTGGAAGAGAAGCTGTGTTTGTCCCCGACCCTGTTGCATGTCACACGAAACTTGAGGAGTTTCGCCTCGGGCGCAGCCTCCTCCTCGGGCGCAGCCTCCTCCTCGGGCGCAGCCTCCTCCTCGGGCGCAGCCTCCTCCAAGTCCTGCTGGCAGCTCTCCGAGTCAGGCGCGCCCTCTGTCTTGGCGTCCTCTTTGGCCGGAGATGTCTCCTGAGGTAATGCTTGCTGGTCTGTAGCCACGTTGCTGACCTCACTGTTAGGTTTAGCTCTGATGGCTTTCGCTCCTTTCCTGTGGCCTTTTTTCTTTTTAAACAATCTGTTCAGCTCCCAGACTTTCAGAGCATTATTCCATGGAAGTTTGGAGGCAAGCTGTTCCAGCTCCATCATTGCCTCCTCCTGCACAAACCACAGCCAGCGTTAATCGTCAAACTCAGTATGCATTATTTATTTACTCAGTTTGATAGTCTAGAATACAAAAATGTATAAACCACAAAAGCTAAAATATCTTGAGACACCTAAGCGAGCTGACAAGCAACAATACAAGCAGAAATTGAAGTTAGTCACGACTTTGACTCCTATGAAGATGTGCACGTGGGAATTACAAAATGATCCAAATTAACATCACTATCATGATATACCGTATTTTCCAACGTACAAGTCACACCTTTTTTCCTAATTTGTATGCCCTGCGACTTATTCATACATTCAACTTTTATTTAGTCAGGTAAATCTTATTGAGCCTCATGGGCTCATTTACGAAAGTGACCTGCTAATAGGGTAGCTGCTTATGGGGCGAAGCAACATATTTATGGATTTCCCCCCATATTTTTAGACCAATTTTTGGCTCAGATGTGACCATTTTTCATTTTGGCAAAAAATGGTGCAGTACCACATTTGTCCGCTAGGGTCCACCGACCGTTCCCACCTCATGTGTTCGACCGAAGACGCCTCTGGTCGGACACACTCTGTCGCAGCCCGGCCTCCTGCTCTGGAGGTATGAACTACTAAACCACAGGACAGATTTTGTTGAAACTTACAGAAAGTAATTACTGGGTTGACATTTACAAACAGTTAGCTGTAGGAGATGTTTAGAGCTAAAATTCTACGTTTTAGCATCGTAGATGTGTAGCGGTTAGCTTGTAACTCCGTGTTTTTAACAGGTACTATTTTGCAAAATAGCTCATGAACCACAGGACAGATTTTGTTGAAACTTACAGAAATTAATTACTGGGTGGACATTTACAAACTGTTAGCTGTAGGAGATTTTTTTTGCTAAAATTCGATGTTTTAGGACCGTAAATGTGTAGCGGTTAGCTCCGTGTTTTCCATCCATCCATTATCTTTACCCGTTTCTTCCATTTTTTGGAGTCACGGGGGTCGCCGGTGCCCATATCCAGCAATCACAGTGCGAGGGGCAGGGTACACCCTGGACGGGTTGCAAGTCCATCACAGGGCCACATAGAGACAAACGAGACAAACAACCATTCACTCTCTCACTCACACCTATGGACAATTTAGAGTTACCAATCAGCCTAACATAGGCTCCGTGTTTTTCCAGGTAATATTTACCTAAATAGCTCAAGAACCACATGGCAGATTTTCATTAAACTTACAGAAAGTAATTACTGGGTGGAAATTTACAAACAGTTAGCTGTAGGAGATTTGAGCTAAAATTCGATTTATTTATAATTTATTTTCGCAGCGCGCGCGACCGTTTGGAAGACGTCAAAGCGAAACAATTTAAATCCAGCAGATTTTACAATTACGTGAATTTATTAAGGAACGGTTAAGCTCAGAAACACTTTTGCTATAATGTCAGCAAACAAATATATATTTTTAAGTGTTTATCTTGCTAAATTTTAAAGAAAATGCTGCGGTCCCACCCGTGCGGGTGCACGTAGCAAAACTACTTTTTAAATCCAGCTGATTTGACAATTACGTGCATTTATTAAGGAAAAGTTCAGCTCAGACACATCTTTGCTATAATTTTCAGCAAACAAATAATTGTTTTTATCATGTTAATCTTGTTGAAGTCCTTCGGTGCACGCTCCTGTGGCCGCCATTTGCAGCCAAGCCATTTTGGGCAAAACACCGGCCCACATTTCCAGGTTGTCAGTGGTGACGCGTAACATTCGCAACGCGTCAGCGGTGATGCATAATAGGTGCGACTTATACGGCGGTGCGACATGTTTATTTTTATTTTTTTACAATTTATTGGACATAATTGGACAATGCGACTTATAGGGCGGTGCGACTTATCGGCTGGAAAATACGGTAGTAAATTATCTGGTTTTAACCAGAGCTTGCACAAAAGTCCTGAAGTGTACAATTATTACATTTCTGGTTGGGTGCAGGAAACTGACGTTGTAATGAGGAGTAATTACCACACTATTAACAAAGTAAGAATCGTTTCCTCCTCCTTTTTTTTTTTTTAATATAATGAACAGCACTCTCATCTAAAGTTGATTACAATCTACCAATTTAAACATTTTTCTTGTAAAAATCCATACAGCTGAAACGACTGTTTCATAAAGAGAGTGCACGAGCGAACGTGCCTCCCACAAAATCAGAGCAAATTCTGCATTGACAGTAGCTTGTAGATGATAACTCTACTCAGTCAGTCAATGTGTTCTCTCTATCCTCTATGTTTATTAAGTGGAGATGGTCTTTCCAACATGGTGGCTAGATCATGTGCACACAAACAGTGACATCATCAAGGCACCATCAACACAGGTGGACCAGGCTTACCTTTGATTCTTTAAACTGGTAATGATCATATTCATCCACTACTACAAACAGGTTGTCTACAGACCGCAAACGATGGACCTGCAAGAAAGAAAAAAAAAAGGACATTCAAATACTTTATGTATTATTGAAATCTAGCATGCATTGTGTAAGAAAACGTCAAGTCACTCAGAACAAGTAGCTAAAGGAGCAAAAGCTGAATGGTATAGGTGGAGAAATATTCCCACCTGAAACAGTTTGTCAGTGGTGACTGGAAAATATATTCGACCACGATCTTTGCTGATTCGTGCATCAGCTCCAATCTTCTCTTTAACCTCCTCAGCAGCTGTGTGCTCAAACCCAGTGGGCACAGTTGCTCCAATGGTGACGGTGATGATGGCAGACTCGGTCTGGGTGGTGGAGGCAACGGGAGGGTCCACAGTGTGACTGGTGTGCTGTGCAGCACCGTCTCCATCATGACGGGAGAACATCCTGCTGCAGGACCAGCTGGTGGTCCGGTCCAGGAACAAACGTGACAGCTGCTGCCGAGCTCAACAGCCAAACTTTAAGAAACACATGAAACAGCACGACACGTCGCGTGAGTTACGAGTGAGTACATTTGCTGAACTAACAAAACAGCTTATCACGTGCGAAGAAATAATATACCGACAATAACTGGCTAACGTTAGCTTCGAGGACCTAAAAAGTTAATTATGCATTGAAGAGAATGAAACTTTAACTACATGCAAATGTCTTTTCATACAACGAACCTAAAGTTTTATTTAAATAAAAGCTTGAAACATTTCACAAAGTGTCAGCAGTGAAGCAGAACCTACCTGAAACACACGAGGATGTAAAGGACGTTACTTCCGCTTAGCGAGCATTTGTTAGCGCAACTTCCGGTGTAGGATTTTCAGAAGAAAACCACTTTCATCTATTTGCTTCAAGTACTGTAATGCGAATTTGTTGAATAAATAAATCTCGCATTCCTCAAGTCCTCCGTATTCAAAGTAAAGAGACACATTTGACTGCATGTCAAATATTTTTTAAGCGTCGGCCAATTTTAAACAATATAATCATCTTTTTATAATATTTTCTCATAATTCGGCACTTTGAACATTACATCAAATATTTGAACATTACATCAAATATTAGAACAATTCTAAACAATCAATGTAATAATGTAAGAATATTTTTCCAGATGCAGTATGACAATTTTCAGTTCATATTTTTGAAATTTCCTGATATTATTTTCTCACTCTTAACCAGATTTTTTTTTAGTTTATTTTAGCAGACAACACTGAGCAAACCTTATACTCTGTTACTTTTTATCACCATACTGAAGAATAGAGTGGATGAAAAGGTTCATGTATCAATCATGTTTACATCAATCTTTAAACACAACTTTATTTGTCATAAGTGCAATGTACTTTTAAAGAAAATTAAATACTGTTTCTCCAGCTCGAAACTGCATCATTAAATATACTAAAATAAAATAAAATAAAATCTAGTTCAAAACAACATGAAGATAAAAAAACACACATAATACTGAATCATATCAACATGTTCAGAAAGATATATTCTATTCTATTCTATGTGTTTGTTAATTTTCATGCAGTTCTTTATAATTAAGAATTAAATAAAAGTATAATCCAAAACAACAGATGAAAACCTTTTATGCCTTCACTAACATGATTTTTTTATACACATTGTTATTTACAACTTTAACAACTGCTTTAATACACTAGTATATTCTTCAAAAATTGATGAACTAAGAAAGCTTCAACTAGTGATCATTTCCTCTACTGTTGTTTTCGGTGGTTTTGTCCAAGGGATAGTGTATGCATTTTACATCTGAAAGATAAATATCACAACAATTAAAAATAAATATAAAAAATGAGATGTAGCTAATCAGGTCTAGAAAACTAATATTGTGGTAAAAATGTATTTAATTCTAAATTCATTCATTCATTCATTCAACCTTTATTTAGGCAGGTTAATCCCATTGAGCCTCGAGGACTCATTTACAAGAGAGACCTGGCTACAAACAAAGAGCGATGACAACAGCAGTACAGTAGATGAGTACAGTATGTTTACATTTGTGTCTTTATTGGTGCATTCCAACATAACTTAAAATAAAAAACACATAATCTAATATGTTTCATTATTATTATTATTATTGTTATTATTATTATTATTATTAATATTATTATTATCAAAAGGAAGAAGCAGATAAAAGATAATGGATGGGTGGATGGATTATTATTATTATTTTTTTTTTACGTCTGACAAGTCAATCACGTCTTATGTGTGATTGACTTTTTTCCCCCCATTATTTTATTTTGAAATGAAAACATCACTTCGTGTTATCTTTTTGGTTCGGCAGCGACTGGGACAAAGTTGCTGTGATTGGTGGGTTAGGTTCAAAGAACGATGATGATTGGACAAAGATGAGGTAGGCGGGCTCTGACCATTTCACCTGTTCATATGAATGATTTCTTTAAAGTGAGACTAAACCCAGGTTGAGACGGTAACTCCTCCTTCCAAAATCTCCCTGATAATGGGCGTGTCGAGAGACAAGGAAGGGTGGAGGTAGAGTTGTGCTTTTGTTCACGCCTCCACCTGCAACAACCTAAAACAAATTAAACCTCTAGCCAACAACATACACCAAGCAACAACAAAGAATAAACATGTAGATGTATTTATCTATTCCACCCATTCCATCCAAAACCAAAGGCCTAAAACAATGAAAATGAAAATAAAAATAAAACCGCTTGTCAGGAGTGAAATGCAGCACTTCCATATAAGGTATGCACTTCTCATCTCTGCAGGGGATTGGCTCTGCTTGAACCACCTGTGTGACATCACACATGAGCAGACATGTCACACATGAGCGTTTGCACAAATAAGAAAATTAAGGTGTAATCCACCAGTTCAACCCATAGAACTACCGTAAACACATTTTTAGACCAAATATTGCCAAATATTGCCAATTTACACAGATATGCACAATTATGTGAGAATAAACACAGCCATAGTGCTAGATAACATTTTAAACACATTCTAGGGAGTTTATCAGCTAAAAAAAGTTAATTTTGGGTTTAGTCGCACTTTAACAATCTAGGTAATATTAAGACAATTGGAGATTTCAAAAAATCAATTTGCGACTCTCCCATTACGCTTACAGAAATCTCAGAGGCTATTAAAAAACTTAAATTAAATAAATCTCCAGGTACTGATGGGCTAACTTCTGAATTTTACAAACTATTCACGGAAGAACTTGCTCCCTTTTTGCTGAATGTTTTTAGAGAAAGTATAGATAAAGAACAATTACCGTCCACTCTATGCCAAGGCTTAATTACACTCATCCCAAAACCACAAAAAGATGTATTAGTTTTAGACAACTGGCGCCCCATCACATTATTAAATAATGATTATAAAATTTTAGCATTATGCTTAGCAAATAAATTGAAAAAAGTACTTCATGATGTTATTGGGGAAACTCAAAATGGTTTTATGGCGGGAAGACACATAATTGATAATGTAAAGGAATCTATTGGCCGTTTGGGTAATTAAACACAAACGAGGTCAGTTTACTGACTTACCTATAGTTTTAGGTGCGCATCACTGAGCAGACTTTTATCTGCACAAACATGCCACCAATTCACGGGGTCTCAACTTTTTCAGAATAAATCAATAAATCTGACGATGTGATTAGCCAGAAATGTAATTTCACAGGAGACTTCAATTTATATTGGTCTACCAGAAAATAGACCTTTTATTGAAACTATCACAAGAATTACATTAAACATTTGTATCGATATTAGCTCTGATTTAATAACTACGTTGACAAGAATTCAAATTAAAACAAACAGACAGTTTAAACTTAACTGTTGGTACATTACTTGACAGATTAAAGCTTATGAAAAATAAGAAATAGGAGGAAGGAGTACTGGAAGCTAAGTTAAGCTAAAGTTAATTATTTTGAAAACAACCAGGCTTTCCCATACGGATCTTAGCTGTACTTCCACACGTGCAGCATACAAACAAGCCTCTTTACCTGGTGACGAGACGTCTTGCGAGGTGAGGACTGAGAAGTTTGTGGACACTAACGGACTGTGTTGTCCAGTGAACGTCCAGATGACTTCGTGCGTGTATGACTGGGTCAGACGAGCGGGAGCACGCTTTCACCGGCAGGAACAGGCCCCAATCGCACTGGCTGAACTTTCAAAATAAAACTTCAGAAAACAAATTCTTCCAGAAATGAGTGAAAGGATCACAGTAAGGCTTTACTATGATTCCAGCTGAAAACGTGGGTCGAGTTGACACATGACCGGAACGTCTCCAGCTTTTTAGAGGAGAGAAGCAAGTTGTCCGTTAGTTCTCCCAAAGCACTAACGAAAATGCAGGAAGTGCCCATTTATAGGGGAGGTGGGGACTGACCCACCTCCTTAACGGCTACAGGCTGGTTAACAAAATAAAAGATGGAAGTATGATCCCATAGGCAGAAAGTCTCTTGACGGACAACAGGAAAACTGTTTACATAAACAGCCAGGTGGCCTGCTTGTGAGCACAGAGAATATTATGGCTAACTTCATAGACAACACAAAAGAAGCTGCAAGTTAAACGTTTACTCTGACCTTGTGCTTTAGATTCAAAGACTGCTTGTTCTGCAGAAATAAACCAGCAGAAGGGTCAAAGTCATGCAAGTAACAGATCATCATTGAAATGACAAAAATACTGTTTGATCAATTCTGAATTAACACACATTAAAGAGAAAGTTCAATCTGATTAATTAGTGTCCATTAATTCAAAATAATTGTAACAAAATATAGTGTCCACTTGTCTCCTTGAGCTCCAAGCAAGTGTAACACTGAGAGTTTCAGAGAGGTGTGAACCCTAAAATATCAAAGACGAGGTGTATCACTACAGTCCCCCTTTTTGGAAGTCATCGCCTGTCCTTGGAGATGAGTTCCAACCCGAAAGGATACCACCGAATGTCTCTGACCTCTATGTAATCCAGCAAGTGGAAAAAAAAAAGTCAAAAAAAGTTCAAAATTATATTCCCATAATGTTTTTGGAAATTCCATATTGTTCGTAGGTAATCCCATTGCGGTAAGCTTTCAATCCTTTGGAAACATAGTCTGTTAACCCATGGAAAACTGAGTCTGTGATCCCTTGGAAAACAAAGTCTTATAATCCACAACGGTAAATCCACAACGATGGGGGTTATTGATTTCATCAGCAAGAATGGTTTTTAATCAGCATGTAGAGGGGATCCCTCGATTGAAGCAGAGGAGGCGGGCCTTGGATGAAGGTTGAAGACCAACGTTGGATCAGCAGGTCCCCACATCGAAGGTTGCAGGCTGGATGGCTTCCAGTCGGTGCCACCCTGGTTCAATGTGTCATGCAATTATGTGGTTTTAGGTGGGCTTATGATAGGGATTCTACATTAAGCCTTACCTATATGCACCTGGTATGTAAGCTATCATGGATTAGATCAGCTACAATTACCAATTAAGGGGTGGATCAATGCTGTAAAAATCAGAAATAGGGATCTATACCTATAGAAATGTGGAGGGCTTCTGTAACGAAGGCCTCTTCATTCAAACTATTCCTCCATTCATTATTTAGTTTAGGTTAAACTAAAAATAAAAAAGATGAAATCTAGTTTGGTCTAAATGTCTGTTGTCTTTTAGACGAACGACGCAAGATTTGGTATTCCCTATAAATTTTGAAGTCTATGGCGAGACTCATCAAAATGAATAGATCTAGAATAGAAACGATCGAATCGGTTCTACCTAAATGATTGGGAGGTCAGTGTAGATTATAGTACCTTAAGTAGTATTGATCTACAATGACTTTTCAAAGATTGAGATCTTTAACAAAATGAACAGCATGTTGGCATAGTTAAAATCCATTTAAGTCTTCAACTTATCAACAATCAAAACCTCTTTTGGCTGGGAGTGTTCAGAAAACAATAACAACTTCAATAACAACAAAAGTAGCAATTAAGCAACTAAAAACAACGTTTCACTACAACAAACTCACTCTGGTCGTCAGACTCCAACGTCACACACAAGAAAAACAGTTCTTAGCTTTATAACCGATGTCAATTAAATCCTGCAGATTTAAACGGTTGTTAAGGTTAGTTTTTGTTGTGGGTTTTATGCTTAGCGTTTCTAAGTTCTAGTTGGAACGGTTTCTTTTCGCAACTAGTATAGTTTAAACTGTTTAGTTTATTTACTATCCTGTGCTTGGACGACCTTCTTTTCCCATGAAGTCTGTGAGTTTGCGAGATCTTTGTCGTTTGTGGGGTTATTGAAATCTTTGTCCTTGACATGGGCATGACCTAACATCACCCCCCTGTGGTCATGAGGGACCACGCACACGGGTGTGGACGTCCGTCCATGGGCACGAGTTAGGATGCCTTTGTTTAGTTTAAGCTGTTCGCGCAGTTTATGGGGAGCCTTGTACAGGAACCTTATAGGTTTCGGCCAACGTACCTCTGTACGTTTACCTCTTTCTGCGTAATGCAGGTGTGTCACAACTGTCGGCGCCGTCGCAGGCGTGTCACTGTCGTTGTGATGTACGTCTTCCCAATTCATGACTGAAGAGGTGCTCTTTGAGTCTGTCAGAACTATGTCATCTCTGAGTAGTTCTAGATTCAAATGCTCTTGAACCAAGGTTTCATTGAAAGCTTGGATGATAACTGAATTACCTGTCCCAGAGGACAGCACAGCGTTATCGGTGTGGGACCCTAGGATCTCCACACCGTCCTCTACCTGTGGTAGGAAGTGTGAGTTTGCCCCCCTTTTGTTTGAGGAGGGATCCTCAAAATCTGTAACAATGAAGTCCAAGTGACTGTCAGCGTGTAGTAGACTGTCACCTTGTGGGCTCAGATGTCCTTGAACCAAGACTTCACCGCAAGCTTGGCTGTTTGCCGAATTACCTGTCCCATAGGACAGTACAGAGTCATTGGTGTGGGACCCATGGATCTCTTCACACCTTCTTCTACCGGTGGTAGGTAGTGCTCAGTGAGTGCTGAAGGTGTCAGCTCGCAGAGGAGGTTCTCGTGTTGGTCCAGAGTCTGGTCCACCTGTTGAGTCTCCTCTGTCTCACCTGTATATGAAGGTTCACTTACCGGGCTCGTGGTCTCGGTTGGGGAATCCCATGTGACCTCAGCGGTACCTGTTGTTAGACAGTCAGTGTCCTGACCTTGGGTGGGCACCTCGATTGGCAGTGGACTGCTCACTGTGGCCCACAATGTCTGACTACCATAATCTATAATCGCTTCAAAGCGATTTATAAAATCTTGGCCGACCAGAAATGGGAAGGAGTCCACCGTAGACACATGTACCGGATGGCAAATTGTCGTCTCGCCCATCTGCATGTGAACCATGGCAATAGCTGTCAGGGTTGTACCCATTTCTGAGAGTCCTTGCAACTCTATAGCACATTCTGTCAGGGGTATCTCTCTGCCAACACTGTTAGCGGCGGTCCGTAGCCTCTCAAACAGCTCGGCTGACATGATAGTCACGTCTGAGCCGCTATCCAGGAGTGCCTCTCGCGCGAAGACCCCTTCCAGTCTGAGTGGCAGGTAAGCTTTCTTAGCGCGCCCCATTCTCATAAATTTACACAGAAACCTTCTAGGTTTAAGCACACACCTCTGTGTACGCGTAACTCTGTCTGTGTAATCGTCGTTGCCGTCAGCATCATGATGGCTGTCCGCCTCATGACCTTCAGGATGTGGGTTCTCAGCAATCTGTTTGCTGTCAGCATCTGGACTTTCAGGACGCTGATCATCAGCAATTTGTTTGCTGTCAGCATTTATATCAGTGTTGACGTTGTTGTTGTCAACTGTGTGCACTGAGTTGTTGCAAAAGGCAGAGTTGCACGCCGCTTCGTCAGGTTGAACAACGTTGTTTGTGTTATCATCAAGGACAACGTCATACGTTGTGTCAGCTTGGTCAACCACTGTAACATTCAAATCATTTGACAAACAACTCACAACCTCAGTCACGTCCACGCGCGGAGGCGCCGCTTCCATAATCTGGAGCATGTGTGACTCATTGCATGTCTCAAACTGTGCAGTTCGAGGGGCAGTGGCAGGAGGGCCGCTTCTCGGGGGCACATGTCGGGACAGACCATTTTTCAAAGGGTCACGGTTCCCAGACATCAACTTCTCTCGAAGTTCACCCACTGTGAGACCTAGGTGAGAACTCTTTTGGTTCGATCTGAACCATCTTGGTTCATCTAGAGAGCGAACACCTACCTTGTGTGGTTCTCTGCTCATCTCAAGGTTTTCAACCTGAGGGGCAGGGGGCGCAGAAATCCCTGTGAACCGATCTGAGTCACTTTTACAGCTCGTAGCACCATGCTGGTGTTTGTTATTATGAAAAACCTGAGTCCTCTCGCACTTTGAAGGAGAGGGAACCTCTTCTACTTCCTGCGAGTGGGATGTGACCTTTTGACCTGGGCACACCACTGAGGTTTTTTTCGCTGTTCGAGCATGTCAAAAAATTCCACAGCACATTGTTTAATTTCTGCCATGGTACTCTCTTTGCAATTAACATTGAAGCGAACACATTTCATTATGAAAGGTATTAGATTCAAAGTGAAACGATTTTTAAACAGGTAATCTTCCTCAATTCCCGGGACAGTTTTATTCCCTGTGTAAACAGAGAGGAGCCTGTCGTAAAACACCAGGGGATGTTCACCTGGTTCCTGAAGGACGTTCTTTGCAGCTAAGTGCCTATCAAAGGATGCACCTGTTAGAACGTCCATCTTTGTACTGATTACCTGTGAAAAATCAAGTAAAGTGGGTCTTATTTCACAGTGAGCAGTCTCACCATGTGATGCCAGGATGTGAAATTAAATAAAAAATCAGTGATTCCTATTAATTTGTCGACCTGTGACAAGGTCAAACAAAATTGGCTGTTTTTTGTGTGATTTTGTGAAAATCAAGACAAAAGAAGCCTCATGTGTGTTATTTTAAACTTGCAGTCTAAAATAACGTGTGACAGACAATGTGTTCTGCA
>JBBPBX010002558.1:0-18650 GCA_038048925.1 Garcialebias charrua
TATATATACCATCTCGGCCCCTATATATATAAATATACAGTATATACAGTATTACAATTTAAGACAAATGAAAACACCAGATTCTTGTAAAGAGGTGGGGAAAGTTTTTAAATTAAAAACCAAAACAAACTACAAGCTATGCAGACCTCTGTACTTTTATTATTGTGGAAAAAATATTTAAATAAAGCAAAAAGTTAAAGTGAGTATTTGCCAAAGAAATTACATGAAAACAGCTAAAACTAGTAGTTTTCTGTTGTTTGTATAACAACCGATAAACTTCAGTTTTATGTTAGTTTTAGTCAAAGCTTGATAGAGCCGCTGTGGAGGGACCAAAGAGCCGCATGTGGCTCTAGAGCCGCAGGTTGAAGACCCCTGTGCTAGATCCTCCTGAGGGACCCCCAACGGTTTCAGAGACCAGAGAAGACATGCAATCCCCACACTGAGTTCTGGTTCTGCCCCTGGTCTCGTCCTTGAGAGAAATGCCTGGAAAACCTCCAAATGGATGCATCCTGATCAAATGCCAGAACACCTCATCTGACTCTTCTCAGTGCAGAGGAGCAGCGGCTCTACTCCGACCTCCCCCAGGATGATGGAGCTCCTCACTCGTTCTCTAAAGCTGAGCTTGAACACTCTGCGGAAGCTCATTTCAGCAGCTTGTATCCAGGATCTCGTGCTTTTGGTCCAAACCTCAAACCAGTAATGGGTGAGGGTTGGGACATATAGACTGACTCGATGTTTTTTTCACCATGACTGACCGAAGCAACACCGTTATTACTGAGAAAGAGGTCCCATTCTATTGATCTATCTCCTGCTCCATCCTACCATCACTAATGAGCAAGATACTTACCACCACCAGCAAAGCCCCCCAGCCCCCGACCAGGAGGGTCATTCCACCCGTCTTTACAATATGAATCTAAACTGTGTTTATAAATCCTAGTTCTGTCCTGAACAGGTATGAAAAATTAATTAATTCTGAAATTAAACATTTATAGAAGACTATCTGTCTCATCCAGAAGGACTCTTTTATTTTATGAAAGATGAGAAAACAAATAACAATATGAATTTCATGTCTGGTTTTGATTGCCATCATCATTTTTATGGTTACCATTTTAAAACAAGAAATCAATTTTTTTAAAGTGAGGTTTTGTGGAAAGACTATGAGCAATTAATATCTTACCTGTTGTAGATAGCTCTTTGAACAACTGCAGTTTGGAATAAAAAAAGTTTATTTTTTATCAGACTGACAAGTGAACAGCTAGTCTGAGTGTGTCCATGACAGAACGAGTTGCTGTTGTCACAAAAAACAGGTTGAGGGTTAAAATCCCTGCAGTGAACTGTGGCTAGCTGCAGCACATCTGGAGCTTCCAGCAGGAATATCAGTATTTGTTTTTGGAGTAATAAACCACGTAATGTTAAATGAACAGTAACCTAAAAGCTTTTAAATTAGAATTTGCATAAACTAGGATGATTATTTTAAAGCTGAAGTTGTTTTAATATGACAGCAGTCCACCCAGGTCCTGGCCTGACTCCACCAGCTGTTAGCTTGTCAATCGGAGGTCGTTGATAGGAATTTCTAAAACTGGTAGAGCTGCCATTTTTAACCCGAACCCGGAGCCCAATCCCGCCCGACCCGGATTCGGACCGGTCCATAATAATACAATATAAAGCACTTTAAAACAACACCATTGTTCAAACTGCTGTAATGTACTTAATGTGCGGGCAAGGTCTGTGTCGGGCTTTTGATTGCGTCAGCTGACGCGTGTGGCCAACGGTCCAATTATATGCCAACATGGCTTGCCATACTTCACCACACATGGCCATTTGACCGTGCACTGACTGACCGGTTGAAAGAGGTTAAAAGTTCAATTAAGCTTCAGATGGATTACTGTCAGTGACCCATAAACTGCTGCACTCATTGGACGTGCACGGCCGACGACACAAACAGGTGAGATCACAAAATATCTGACATGTCAGAGCAGGATGCAGGCAGAAGCAGGGGAAGCATTTAATGCGCTTTGACTGCTCCTCAGCTCCGATCTTCTGCCCCCTTTACTCAGCCGTGCGCGTCTGCAGACCATTAATAATAATTGGTGGTATAAGCAGTCAAAGCTTAATTATTTTATTTTATTATCTTGATCTGTTACTTGAAGATTATTATTGTTTGAACTAATTGTTTGAAAAAAGGGGCAGATATAATACGATTTTTTCTTCTTCTGCTACCTTTCATTTTATATTCTTATCGTTTATGGGATTGTTTTGTATTGTATTTTAAAATGAATACATTTTATATAATTTTTTTTTATAATAATTAAATAAAAATGTTGGAGTTTTTTTCGGGTTAGGATCTGTAATTTCTGTTAATTTATCGGATAGGGTGGGGTTCGGAAATTATGGCTACGGGCTGGGGCCGGGTCAGGGTGGATTTTTTTTGGAACCAAATGCAACTCTAACAACAGGTAAGATATTGACCTAATCTGTCCATTTAGGGCATGCGCACCTAAAATCCACAGATTGTTACAACACAGCGAAACAGTTTTAGAAGTATTGATTCTGATGTTTTGTTGGTTTAAAAATCTCTGTCTTTCTGTAACATACAAATGAACATAACCATCCAAGGCCTTTCTCCTCACTCACAATTGTGTCACACCAAAACTCGGCCACCTCCCCAATCCTCATGGAGGCCAGCAGAGTCTCCCAGACATCCAGCTTAAACATGTTGCCGATAACTATCTCCATGGGCGTCCCCACCGCTCGGCTGTCGTCTATCACCGTGCGGTCTCCATCGCACAGCTGGGTGCGGAAGTGGAACGTCACCTGGGGCCACAGACAGGACAAAGAACTTTGAGAGAGGAACCATGTAAGACATTGATATGGGAAAGAGTTTGAAGGTTTGCATCAATGAAAGGCATTTCAGAGAGCACAAGAAGATTGAGCAAGAGAAGGAACAGCAAAAATTAATCAACCAAAGGAAAATTCAGCGATGAAATTAAAAAAAGTTCTACATGTTTAACAATCTTTGCAAACAAAGACTGTAAATGTTGCACCAAAGTTCATTCACAATAATGTCCATATGACCTGATGAACATTGTTGGATGTAAATGTTGCACTTCTCACACGTGTTCACTCTCCCCATCTGGTGGCCTTTACTGGGAACTGCACCCTGTCTGATACCTTTTCATGACTATCACAAAAAGTTTTACTGTTTATATGAAGTCTGAAAAGAGTTATTTTCAAGGAAACACAAAAACAGAACTTCCAAACTAAAGACACATAGAAAACGTAGCAATTTTGCTGCTTAAGATATTTTACCATCCAAGTCTTGCCTTTGTATTGTCATCATGTCTATGCTGAAGTGCATTCTGCTAAAGGTAGGATCCCTGTTTTGTTTTGTTGCTGCTATAAGATAAAGGATATTTAAAATAAGTTTGTTTGCTTTGCTTTAACTCATTTTCATTTGTCTTGTGGATTTTTTTTTCTCTTTTTTTTTTTTTACTGCAAAACGGTCCCGAATGGATCCTAATAAGTTGAACAAATTGATTATTTTGCACAGCATGAGGCTAAGTTTCTGGTAAATCTAGTTTAATGCTTAATGATACTGTGGGTTAAATCTATGACAAATGTATTAAATAAACCAGAAAGTGTTTGCAGAGGTCTGAGGGTCTACAGTACCTTCGCCCCAGTGATGAATTTAGGGATGTCTCCGGTTCCTCCATGTAGAATAGTCTTCTTAATTCCCTCTGATCCGAGTAGCATTGCATGTCTCATGTCCGACATCTTTAATTAATATTATTTTTTAATTAGGCATATGATACGTGGAGTAAAACACATGTAAAGCTGTGTGGATGACCAGGAGGTGTTGACTGAAGTGGATTAGTTCAGGTCGAGATAATGAGATTAGAAACTTCTTTTGTTCTGTCATCTCTCTGATGCTCCTTGTGTTGGAGTTAGAGCTCCAGCTCGTGAGCTTTTATCACCCACAGCTTCATAAACTTTCAGGAAACCTCCTAAAAGAGGCAGAATATGGGAGTAGTGTATGAAAGTTAGCTGAGACTGATCCCCAACACTTGTTTTAATAATAATAATAATTAGTATTATTATGCATTCCATTTATAAGGCACTTTATGTTGTAGATATTCCGTTTTGTTTTGGAACAGCCAAAAGCAGCTGATCAGATGATCTCAGAGCCCAAAAGGGAACATATGGTTCCAGTAGCTCAGAGAGATAAAGGGTTGCAAGGCCATTTAGTCACTTATAGGTCAACAGGAGAATTTTTTAATCGATTCTGGTATGTACAAGGAGCCAGTGAAGGGAGGACAGAACTGGACCAATATGCTCAAACCTACAAGTTCCAGTTAAAAGTTGAGCAGCAGAATTTTGGACGAGCTGGAAACACAAGATGGAGGCCTGGCTGACCCAAGCATAGAGTGCATTACAGTAGTCCAACAGGGTCGTGATAAAGGCATGGACTAGTTTCTCGAGGTCAGGTCCGGACAACACTGGTTTAAACTTATCTACCTGTCTTAATTGGAAGAAGCTTTTCTGCAGAACAGAGTTGATTTGTTTGTCAAACTGGTCAGAGTCCAAAACCATCCTGAGATTTTTAAAAGACTATTTAAGATATGTCTGAAGGGAGTCAAGGTTTACAGGATCAGAGACAGAGGTTGAGCTAGGGCTAAACACAATGACTTCAGTCTTCTGATTGTTATAACTTTAGAAATTTGAAGCCATCCATGCCTTAATGTCGTCCAGACATTTTAGGAGAGGGTGAATGGGGCAAGCACTAGCTGGTTTCAAAGGAAGGTAAATCTGACAATCATAAGCATAACAATGAAATGAAAGACAATGTTTCCTCAGGATAGGCCCAAATCAGAGCAAATTGGGTGAGAACAGAAGGAGTCCAAAAATCGAGCCCTGTGGGACCCCAAAGAAAAGAAGCATTAAAGCTTATACTGTACATTATTACCAACCTTGACACAAAAATCCCTGTCACTCAGATATGAGTGGAACCATTCTAATGCAGCACCAGAAATCCCAACCCAGTGTTCCAGCCATGATATAAGGATACTGTGGTCAACGGTATCAAAAGCAGCAGTAAGGTCCAGGAGCACAAGTCCCACAAATTGACCGGAATCAGTGAGCCTGCATCTGCTGCCATCAGCTTATGACCTGAATCAAAGCTGTTTCAGTGGAGTGTGACGAACTGATGTGATGTGAGGTGGTCATTCAGCTGCACAGCAACAACTTTCTCCAGAACCTTTGAGAGGAATGAGAATGTAATGACGTGTCTGCCATTTGTTGGGATTTTCTGAGTCCAACGTGGTTTTTGTAATGGCCTTGCAACCTGTCCAGGGTGCACCCCGCCTCTCACACAGTGATGGCTGGACATGGGCACCAGTCACCCCTGCGACCCAAAAAAAAAAGAAGAAGCAGAATGGATGGGATGTGTGTTTTTTGTCAGGAGAGGTTTGATTATGGCAGTTTTTAGTGGTGCTGGAACAGAACCAGACTGAAGAGACATGTTGAAAATTGTGGTGACTAATGGACCAATGGTAGAAGTAATTGTCTTAATCAGAGTGGAAGGGGTCAAGGGCACATGCAGTAGGCTTCATCTTCCTGAAAATGTCCAAACTCTCCTACTACTGGAAAGAAGGAGCAAAGGGGCGGAGGGATCTTTACTGGGCGGCCGTGGTGTAGTGGTAATGGCAGTCGTCTCCCGATCGGAAAGTTGGCGGTTCGACTCCCGGGACGCGCACCATGTGTCGTTGTGTCCTTGGGTAAGACACTTAACCCTGAGTTGCTCCCGGTAGGACTGGAAAGCACCTTGCATGGTAGTCTGCCGCTACCGGTTTATGAATGTGTGTAGCATTCAATATATGTGTAGCACTTTGAGATTTTCAGTAATGAAAAGTGCGTTATAAATTGAATTAATTATTATTATTATTATTATTGTGGCTCAGCAGTCTGTTCAGATGAACTCAGCAGGTGATCGAGCAGAGTATTGAGCTGATGTTGGTGCAAAAACAGTTGAAATGTGTTATTGTACACGATCAGCAGTGGAGTGTCCAAGTGTCCAAGGTCCAGGTGAACTGTGGAGAAAGCTTGGTGTTTCCTGGTTTACAATGAGTAATATTTGAACACCTTTTGGTGCTCCCGGTGGACTTGTTTGTGCACAGTTAAACCAGTTTTATGAACATTAAAATATTTTACAAATATTTTTAATTTAAAAGTTACCAATAAAAATCATAGTCCAGATACTAGTCCACTCTGTTCGTCTGTTAACAAAACACCTGTGAACCACTGGACTGAAGTTATTGAAACTTTTAAAAAACAATATCACTCGATATACTGTACTTCTACGAAATATTAATTTTTGGGGTCAGACCCATTAAGATGGCCGCCATAGCCAACTAACGTTGGAAAAACCCCAAATGGCTTCACTTCAAACAATGTTAATGATATTCTGCTAATTTGTTGTTGTTGTAGTGGGGGGAGTCGTTCACTACAAATCCTTCAAGTTTCACCCAACGCCTATAAGTTTGACTTAAAACTGTTGGTTTAACTGTTAGTCAACCCTGTTTGTCTGTTAGCAAAACATCTCACAAACTAAAGCACAGATATTATTGAAACTGTCAAAAAGTACAACTCATTCACTTTTCGATTGAATCCAATTGAAGACGGTCACCACAGCTAATCAGAATGATCCAACTCAAACATTGTTCTAAACTAGTCACATTTAAAGACAGTGAGCTGAAAGTTGAAGTGGTAGTAGCTGAGAGTGATCCATAACACAGACTCTGAGCGTGACATCCTGTGCTACAGCATGAGGCTGCACCTCATGTTATTGTCATGACCTGACTGACACGCCTGCAGCTGCATTGTTTTAAGCACAACCTTAGTTTAAACTTGGGCATTAAAGGCAGCGGGCGATACTCCTTCGAATGTCAGGCTTTTATGAAATGTGCTTAGTTTTCTGAGGTGAAAATATCAGAGGATGTGTGGGCGAACAGTCCAAATCCGTTGGATGTACCACAAGAACAGTGCAGCGTCACGTGCACGTGTGCGTGTTACAGAGAGAAAACAAGAAAGCAGGACATGGTTCCCATTCCTGAGGAAATTTCCAGGATTTATGTGGATGTGGTGATGTGAGCAACGCAGGAAGTATAGTGGGGGATATGGACTCCTTGACCTTGTCTATTAAACATCTGTCTCCCATCTGGGCAGCATGTGTGTGTGTGTACTCCAAGGCTCCAGTGTTGTTTGCTAACAAAATCTGCAAGCAGTTTTAGGAGGCAATTATTCTCAGACTTTACCCAGTGTTAATGCCTTACTCCTTACTAATTACACAAAACGAAAGCCTCGTAACAGCGCCTTGGCTGGGCTCCCAGTTGTGTAACTTTACAGGTTTGTGTTTCCTCTGCCGAGCAACGTGGAGGAATCGGCATTTCAACACAAATTATTGAGCAAGCCTGCTGTCTTATCTCTAGTCAAATAAGGCTTATTCATCTAAAAAACAACAACAACAAAACAAACAAACAAATTAATAAATAAATAAATAAAAACTGCAGCAAATCATCAGGTTTGTTCCCACCCAACTCCCACTGATGTGTGAAACAGGACAGAAACGGCACTTTCCAGTTTAAAGGCAGCATTACCACCCTCTTGTGGACAGAATTGGTACTGCAGCAGGCCTTCTCCCAGATTTAAAAGTGTCTCTTTGTAATCGCTGTATTTAAGACATGATAGGAAGCTTGAACTCGTGCAGTCCTTCACATTTTACCCACATTATTCATAAAACTTTAGGAGATCAAAGTCATTTTTCAGCCGAAAGCAGTGAAAAACGTGTCTCTTCATAAACATCTCTGCCCCTTCGCTCTCTGTGAATGCGTCACGGCCACGTTGCAGGTTGCTCGTCTTGGATGACATGTTTGCGTTGCCATAGTTACAGCCTTTTGCATCATCGTCCCTCAGAAGAACAATGTACCCTTGGACATGATTACGAACCTGAAAAGGATCGTGAGAGAAAAAACTGTGCAGATGATTGGTGACTTTTAGTTATCTCCGTCTTGCGAGGGGAAGGAGAGCAGTGATCCATCTGACCTGTGTGAGAGGTTATCCGGTGACGGTGATGTGTATTGTAAGGGCTCCGTGTGTGTGTGTCAGTGACTCATATCTTGCGTCACACTGCCTACACGTTTCTCTTCTCTTCTGCTGATCCAAGTCAAGGTGCATTTATGTGTTTTAGTCAAGTGAGCGTGATCATTTTTGCGTGTACAATGCATCATGGGAAACCGACTGAGCATCCAGTGTCCACACAGATGTATTTCAGAGCCTTCAGCCTGGTCTCTGTCAGAACTTCTGGAAGCCATCGGCTGATGCAGTGGTTCCACTTCAAGCGAGTAATATTCTATTTCTGGAAAATACAGTCATGGGTTTCCTGGGGAGGAGCTGCTCTCCGTGTTAAAGCCATTCATTCATATACATAACACACAGAGGATGACTTCTTCCATGACGCACAGCTTATAAGCACAGAGCATAATGTTTATGGAAGTGCAAAAATATTTTTTATTCTTCTATGTGGGAGCAAGGCCTGAGGAGAAGAAGAGGAAAACTGAACGAGAAATAAAAAAAATTCTCACTTTATTTCTCGTTCAGGTTGACAGACGGAGCTGAACCCCGAAACAGAAAGAAAGAGTTTGGAGGTTAGAACAAGGAACAGATAGGAACAGTTTATTTCTTATTCAAAACACAAATTAAAAACATACATCAGATCTTTGAAAGTGGCTTTTTGCAGAACGGTTTGAGCAAAAATATCCTACCTGTTGTAGATAGTTCTTTGAACAACCTCACTTTGGAAGAGTGGAAGACACAGTTACGCTAATCTGCTAACAGCTAGTAGCTGAGCTAATTTTTTGTGTATAAGTCACACTTTTTTGCATAAATTAGCCTGTCCTGCGACTTATACAGCGAAGCGACCCATTTATGTTTTTTCCCATGTTTAAAACCAAATTTTTGGCTCAAATCTGACAGTTTCATTCATTCTGACATGGAAAATATGGAACACTACCATTTTCAGCCACTAGAGGGTGCTCAACATATATGGCAAGCCAAGTGTCTCATTAAGAGGTAAAAGTGGCTATTAATGAGACACTTGGCTTGCCATACTAAGCCACTTTTGTCTTGCTCCAGAACTCCTGGAGCAAACATCAAATCAGCTGCATTTTGTGGCGCCGCCCAGGAGAAATACAGGTGATTTGACCATTAAAGTGAATTAATTAAGAAAAAGTTCAACTGAGGCATAATGTTGAGCAAACAAATAATATTTTTTAGGTGTTAATCTTGTTAAATTTTGAAGAAATGCACAGCGAGTCATCCCTCCGCACGCTCCCGCTTCCGCAAATCGGCTTTTGAAATGCAGCTGATTTGACCGTCAAACTGAATTTATTAAGGAAAAGTTCAACTGAGACACACCTTTACTATAATTTCAAGCAAACAATTGTTTGTCCCTCTGCTGTGAACTGATGGAACTGCAGTGGATTTCAGCCTGATCTTGTCCTTACTTCTAAAACCCATCCTGTGTTCGTTCAAGTCGCTGTAGTTGTAATCATCCTGACGGAAGTGCGCACTACAAATCACAGAGTTGTACGAGACGCTTCTGTTGGTGAAATCCTGCCTTTTTAACCGGACAAACCTCACCCAAGCTCTGAAAGCTGGGTTTTTTTGTGCAGGAAATCGATGGACACGATGTCCAGACAAACTGGAGTTTGAACAACCCCCGCACACACAAATATTAACCATTATTGGACCTTTTTCGCTTCAATACAATTCAATACAACAACCTTTGACACCTTCTTCTCCCCCTCCTCCTCCTACGTCACTGTCACGTGACTCCAAAACCGCGCGTTTTTTTTAGACTCTGGGATTTCCCCCTGATCTGTGGCTGTAAGGCTCTTGCTATTAATTTGGAAAGCAGGGAGGATTATCAAAATTACTGTATTACCTCTAAATATTATTTTTCTGCCCAAAAAACTAACATGAAAGATACACTTTAAGTGTTAATCTTGTTAAATTCTTGTTAAAGTCCTCCCGTACACGCTCCCACGGTCGCCATTTGGCAGCCAATCGATTTTTGACACTGGCCCACGTTTCCGAATGGTCAGCGGTGAAGCATAATGGATGCGACTTATACGACGAAGTGACGTATTTATGTTTTATCCACTTTATTAGACATATTTGGACTGATGTGACTTATACAGCTGCGACGTGCAGGGCGGCAAGAACGGTAGCTGATTATCGATCTCGCTATAACTTTGAAAACCATTAGCGGAATTAACTTCTGCTAAATTAGGTTTTGTCAACTTTAAGTTCATTAACAAAATTGACACGTGGGCATGTCTCAAAGAGTCCGTTAGGCACACTACAGGTAGTCCTCGACTTACGACGGCCTCGACTTACGACGTTTCGGGGTTACGAACGGTGCGTTGTCATCCAACGGTCCATTAAAATTTTTTATAATTTTTGAATTTTTTTATTTTGAAAGCCGAGTTCCGAGTTCTTTCCGGTTCGGCAGAAGCAGTAGCTTGACAGCAGAAAAACAGGAAGACCCACTCTGGACGGAGCTTCACGACAGAATCAGCAAAGCAGTGAGATTAAATGCTCTGGACAGAGGTTGACGGCGGTTTTACAACAGAATACTGTACGACAGATGGACCGAGCTGACAGCGGTTTTACGTCGTAAACAAATATTGGATGGACAGACGGACGGAGGTAGCCACGTACAGCAAGCTACTGTAGTTAGCCAGCTAGCTCCCTTTATGTGAATGGAGCCTGCTAGGTTGGAGGGAGACGATTCAACTTGCTCCTTCATCTTTAAAAACTGTGTTAGGATAGGCTAAGTGCTTGGTAACTGTACAGTACTGTACATGTTTTTTATTTTTTATTTTAAAAAAATTTATATATATTCTGACACGTCGAAATTCGCTTTACGACGCCGCATAGGAACGGAACTCCATCGTAAGTCGAGGCCTACCTGTAGTATTGGATACTATGGGCACACGTGACAAGATGTGATTGGTCGACGCAGCTTCAACTGAACAGAATTGAAGACGTGACACAGACTGAGGGACAGTCATATTAGCGGTTTAGCATAAAGTTAATTTTTAATTAGCAAAATATGGGTTAGCATAGTTAACACTTTGGTTAGGTGTGCCCACCACTGAAGAATTGCATTTACTTCTGATAAGACAGATGAGAACCCCCCCCACCACCACCACCACCACCACCACCTCACACGCAATACATGTCATCTGTTACGTGACAAAAAATGTCTTTTTGAACATTCTGCTCAAATGTGTTTTTTATTTCCCATTTTCTGAGTAGTCTTTGAACTTCTCACAAACGACAGAAGAGTACTCATGGAGTGTTCATGTCTTCTGTTTGATTTAGTTGAACCTGGGATGTTTTGTGGCCATGTTCACCTGCAGTGAAGGTGCAGTGTTGTGTTTGAGTCCTGTACTAGAGTGAGCGAGCGCCGTCATGGCGAGGTGTCGAAGCTAACGGGTTAGCACAGTGCTGATTTGGGAGAGGCGTGCACCGTGCACGGGAGTTAGCGATATGTTTCTGAGTGAACGTGTTATGAGGATTCCTCCTGGACGCCTCCATTTGAAGGTTCTTCAAGCACGTTGCACAGTTAAGAGGTAAGACCTCGTTGGAGGGACTGTGTGTGTCTTCTCTGGCCTGGGAACTCCTCGGGTGTCCCCCAGGAGGAGCTGGAGTGTGTCGCTGAGGAGAAGGATGTCTGTGTTTCTCTCCTGGACCTGTTGCCGTAGCGACTCGACTTCAGATGAGCAGTAAAAGATGGAGAGACACGGATAGAGCAGAGACTGCGGTCAAGCCAGCCTCCACTTCCTGTTTCGACTTGAAGCTTTGGAGCAGAACTGGTGTTACAGCTTGTACTTTAAATGATGTGACAGCTTTTTTTGTTTTCATTTGCATCTCCTAAATGAATCCAAGTTGTGCATGTGGTACTTTCAGCATTATGTTTGGTTCTCAACAAACTTCCAGTCTGCAACAGTTTTAATATTTTAACTTGCTGATCTGAACACGTCCTCCACTGCTGACGAGCGCGACGCAGATCGAGGCTGTGACAGCACGTCACCCCGTTTCCTCTTCTGTGCACAGAGGTAGACGCATCTCTAAAGCTGAAAGGAGACGTGACGGAGGGTTGCGCAGTGAATCTCCTGGTTCACCTTCCACCTCCTCGCTTAAAGAGACTCCGACTGAGAAGGTCCATGAACGTCAGTGGTGGCTCTGTGCACCGCACACAGTCTGCAAACTCACATAGAAGCACAGCTCGGACACAAAGATGAACTCACTAGTCGCAAAAACAATCCCAGAATCTAAATCTTTTAATGCGCTCCTCTTCTTTAATCCAAACACCTCACTGAGAAACTCTGATTTCAATCCAAATTTGCAGCACGGTCTTTATTTTTCACCTGTAATGTTTGAACAACTGTTTCCTGGGCCAGGCAGGAAGTCACGCTGACGTACTGACGTTCTGATGTGCTACTAGGTGAGTTGACACAGCGGACGCTCAAGTGTTTGTTTAAATAACAAACAAAATAAACTGTTATCAGCAAACACAAAGTTTGTGAGATATGTTCTACCAACACACGAGATGGTTACTCAGACTCCAAGTGCTAGCAGACTGCACGCTGTTCACCATCGAATGCTCTGAATTTAACACAGATCTGAAAAAAGGCAGAACAAACTTGTCCTGTGAAAGTTTACAGGAAGTCAATAAACTCAGGCGAGGATGGAGTTGCTGTAGACATCTCATCATTTCATGCATAAACCTAACTTTTATGGCTAAAGAGAGACGTAAAAATAAAGTTTTAAATAAAGTTGTATTAAACAGAATTTTGCTGATGTCCATGACAGCAAAGAAGCCGTTAAAGATTCAGTCTAAAGCATTTTACAGCAAACAAGCGTGGCTGGTTCAGTAAAACACACAGAAGTGTAAAAACCTGTCTGCTTGTTTCAAATCAGCTGCGTGGAAAACCTCTGAGGTCACAAACAACAGCAACCATGGAAGTTGAGAGGTGAACTTCGGCAAGCAGATTTGTCATATATTCAACTCTTTGGAACGTTCTGTGGCAAGCTGTCACATTGTCCATTGTTTTGCATAAAGCTGAGGACAAATTCATTGACGCAAACACTATTAGTTTGTTTCTGTTTGCAATATTTTAACCCAGCAGAGAAATATGCTTCATTGTGTTTAACAAACGCTTCTTTTTACATTTTACTTGTTTTTTAAATCTTTAACTGTCAACAATACTGCATTACGTACCGAAAAGTGACTTCAGCCGAGTTTACACTGTTCGATGGTCACAGACCAGCTTTTGTTGTGGAGAAAAATCATAAAAAAGTTTTGGTTGTGAGTTTGAATCTGCAGTCTGACCCCTGAGTCGACTCTCGCACGGCCAACGATAAACACCAAACAGCGTCAGAAACGTTCTTGGAGAGTTTTCTTGCAGTGTGTCTACAGCTGCCTCTGACATCTTTATCCGTGCCATTAGCATATATTAAATCTTGCATCCATTTTAATAGGACATTATTACAGGATACATACAGAGTCTGTGGCAGGGAATACAGACCATCACAAACTACAAACCATCCCCCCAGACCTGTGACAGCACAACCTCTACGCTGAATGAACTGAATGACTTCTTTGCTCGGTTTGAGGCATGTAACAGCACACCTGCACAAAAACTCCCCCCCTCTCCTGATGGCCAGGTGCTGGCACTGTCCTCAGACAGCGTAAGGCGATCATTCATCAAGATCAACGCCCGGAAAGCCTCTGGTCCTGACAACATACCTGGTCGTGTGCTGAAGGACTGTGCAGGAGAACTCGCAGCGGTCTTCACGGACATCTTTAACATCTCACTGAGTCAGGCCATCGTCCCCACCTGTTTCAAAGCCACCACCATCATCCCTGTCCCAAAGAAGGCAACGCCCTCCTGCCTCAATGACTATCGTCCAGTAGCACTCACCCCCATCCTGATGAAGTGCTTCGAACGGCTAGTCATGAAAAGCATCACATCTGTCCTCCCTGCCTCCCTGGATCCCTTCCAATTTGCATATCGGCCTAATCGCTCAACCGACGATGCCATCTCCTCTGCCCTCCACACAGCTCTCACACATCTGGACACGAAAGACTCCTATGTTAGAATGCTGTTCATCGACTTCAGCTCGGCATTCAACACCATCATCCCCCAACAGCTCATCCTTAAACTGGACAGTCTGGGGCTGAACACCTCAATGTGTAACTGGCTGCTAGACTTCCTGACCGGGAGACCACAGGCAGTACGGGTCGGGAGTAACACATCCAGCACCATCACATTGAATACAGGGGCCCCACAAGGATGTGTGCTGAGCCCCCTTCTATTCACCCTGCTAACACACGACTGCACACCATCATACAGCTCCAACCACTTCATCAAGTTTGCGGACGACACAACAGTGGTGGGTCTCATCAGCAACAACGATGAGACGGACTACAGGAACGAGGTGAGCCGCCTGGCCTTGTGGTGCGGACACAACAATCTCACTCTCAACGTGGAGAAGACAAAGGAGATTGTTGTGGACTTCAGGAAGAGGGATGCCCAACATGCCCCTCTGACCATCAACAGCACCACAGTGGAGAGAGTGGACAGCACCAAGTTCCTGGGAGTGCACGTCTCAGAGGACCTGTCCTGGAGCAGGAACACTGCATCACTGGCCAAGAAGGCTCACCAGCGCCTCTACTTTCTCCGCAAGCTGAAAAGGGCTGGAGCTCCAACCCCCATCATGTGCACCTTCTACAGGGGTGCCATAGAAAGTGTCCTGACCAGCTGCATCACGGTGTGGTTTGGTGCATGTACTGCATCCTGCCGCAAGAGCCTCCAGCGCATCGTGAGAGCAGCTGAGAAGATTGTCGGCACCTCCTTCCCCTCACTACAGGACTTACACAGCAACCGCCTCACTCGGAAAGCCCTCTGCATGGCAGGTGATCCCACACACCCACTACACAGCTGCTTCAGCCTGCTGCCATCAGGGAGGAGACTGAGGAGTCTCCAGGCTCGAACCAGCAGACTAAATGACAGCTCTGTTCATCAAGCAGTCAGGATGCTTAGCTCTCTACCTGCTCTGCCTCCCCTTCCACTTGTACTGCCTTAACACAAAAAACTTTCACACACCACCACACAACACAAAGATTTTAACACTGGACTTTGTGTCATCAAAACGGGTTATTCACTCAACTCACGGTCATGTGCTCATTCAGTTTGCACTACTTCTTAAGGGGGCCAAGATGGTGTAGAGGCAAGGGAACCGACTTGGGACCCGAAGGACCCAGGTTCGAACCCCAGTCACGGCATACCTTGTGGTGTCTAATGCCCCTTTTCCACTTGGTGGCGCGGGTCGGATGTGACGTCATATTTGCGTGCCAAACGCGCGTTGGACAGCATTTCCACCTCACAGATGCGCCGCGCCGCGCCAAGATTCCGGACTCATCTCAGAGCAGGGCTGAGGCCGGCTGGACCCGAACCGTGGGGAGGAGGCTGGACTGAGTTTGAGGAAGTGGCTGCCGCGAGGCAGCAAACACCGAAGGACTTTACAAGATTAACACGGTAAAAACAATTATTTGTATTTAAAATTATAGCAAACATGTGTCTTAAGCTGAACTATTCCTTAATAAATTCACGTTGTTGTCAAAACGGCAGGATTTAAAAAAGTAGTTTCGCCACGTGCACGCGCGCCGCCCGCGCGCGCACGTGAGCCGTCTTTATTTCTATAATGTAGCTAAATAAACGCTTTAAAAAATATATTTCATAGCTGACGTTATATCAAGAGGGTGCTTGAGCTTAACAGTTCCTTAATAATTTCACGTTGTGGTCAAATCAGCTGGATTTAACAAAGTAGGTCGACACGTGCACATCACATGCACGCGCGGGTGGGGTCGATCGGCGTTCTTTCTTTTAAATGTAGCTAAATAAAAGCTTAAAAAATATATTTCATAGCTGGCTTTATACCACGAGGGTTCCTCAGGTGAACAAGTCCTTAATAATGTCACGTTGTGGTCAAATCAGCTGGATTTAAATTGATTTGTTTTGACTAATTCCAAACCTGTCACATGTGCTACGAAAATAAATTATAAAAAAATCGAATTTTACTTCAAATAACTTCAACAGCTTACAGTTAGTATATGAACATCTTGTGATTACACTCTGTTGGTTTGAAAAATATCTGCTTTGTGGTTTCTGAGATATAAGATGTGTTAAATACTAGTACAAATAATATAAGCTAGGTCGACACACTTATGTCTATAAAAAAATCGAATTTTAATTCAAATAACTCCAACAGCTTACAGTGTGAACATGAACACCTTGTGATTACACTTGTTAGTTTGAAAAATATCTGCTTTGTGGTTTCTGAGATATTTGATATATGTATATATATCTTATATATACCTTATAAAATATATCTACATATAAAACCGTTTCTAGACTGAATTACCGGTAACCATGTTTTTCTTTTTTTACAGTTAAGACGAAGAAGTCAACACCAGAATTTATCAACTTGTGTCTTCTGGAGGAAGCCCATGAGACAACGGGAAATAAATCATTTAGGTGGATGCAGTATTTATTGTTGTGCTTTTATCACTTCTTAGTTTTCATAATAAACATTTTTTTTCTTAAGTGGTGTCATTGAACAATAATTTCCTAAACATATATTACAATGTTAAGTGTGTACAGTATAGTGTTTGTTTAAAACATACTGGAAGTTAACCTTTAAAAGTTTGACCTTTAAAGAATCATAAGAAAATGATTATTAGATTTGAACAGCCCTCCATCCATCCATCCATCCATCCTTCCTGATGTGGTGTCATGGGTAGTGCAGCAGGTTTTGCCAGGATGCACAGACGTCAACATGAACCCATCCATCCATCCTTCCTGATGTCGGGTCGTGGTGCAGCAGCTTTTGCCAGGATGCACAAACGTCAACATGAACCCCGATGAAGCTGTTCTTGGATGCCCAAACGAGTTTCCTGATCAACAAACATTTAATTATTAATACTTTGTTTTTACGTTTAAAGAAACACGCTTTTAATGTTTAAGGGACAGTTTAAACCAAATTATCCATTTGCATTTGACTTTGAATTATCCCTGACAAAATATTACCGTTTAAATTTAATGAAATACTAACCTTTAATATTACAGGGCCAATTGAAACCTAATTAATTCCTAATCTGTACCTTACTGTAAAAATAGTTTAACTGATTACAGGGCAGTGCGATCGATGTGTTAAGCAATGTTAACAGGAACCTTGTGCATATATGAGAATAATCTTTATTATAAAGAAACAAAATGGAAAACACATGGGTTTAAAACAAGCTGAAAAGGCAATAAAGTAAGATTAGAGCATTAAATAGCTCAAGGGACATTACCGCCAACAGGTGGTGAGACAAGGTCCTGCAGGGTGTTCTTCTTCTAACGTTTAGTGGTGGCTAGTAAATAGCTTGAGGTAACACTACCGCCACCACGTGGTAGGACGAGTGAGATTCTACACCCCGCCCACAGAAGGGCTGCAGTAGTGAATGGAGACAAACCTACAAGTGAGCCGATCCGAACTGAACCAGACCGGACCAGACTGAGCCGCTCTGGGCTGAGCAAGTGGAAAAGGGGCATATGGGCGGCACACCTTATCCCCAATTGCCCCCCGGGCGCCTTCAATAGCTGCCCACTGCCCCACCTGGTGGTGGTTGGGTTAAATGCATAGACTAATTTCATCTTGTATGGAAACATACACAGATGACAAATATGACATTATTATATATATATTATTGCACTAATATTTGTATTACATCACTGTCTATAGTCATACTACTGTTTACATTTACTGTTTACATTATTACTACTGTTTACATTTATTACTACAGTTTACATTTACACTACTTTTTATATCTACACTACTGCTGACATATATATTATTTTTACTAGCCTTATTGCATATGCCACTTTACCTCTATACCAATATCAACTACCTCATACACATACTGTGTACATTAACTTCATATGCTGCTTTGTCACTCTTTTACAAATGTCAATGCCAGAACTTTCATTTTATTTTATAGATATATTTTTTATACTTTTATACTACTATGCAAAAACTCAAGACAGTATTACACTTTTATTATTTCATTTTATGCTTATGTTTATTAAATGTTTTAGTGTTTAAATGGTTAATGTTGCACCGAGGGACAGAGAGAAATGCAATTTCAATCCTGTGTATGTCCTGTACATATTGCAGTTTTGACAATAAAGTTGACTTTGACTTTGACTTTTGACTTTGACATGCAGTGTCCCCTCAGTGCGGACTGAACTTGGCAAAAGGGCCTTCTTCTTCTCCGCTCCTGTTTCCTGGAATATCTTGCAAAAAGATCTGAAGCTCTCGACCTTGACCTCTCTAAGTGACTTTAAACATCTGCTAAGTTCCTGGCAAGAACCGATGCAGACATGTTCCTGTTTTTAGTTTTCTACACCGCCTTATAATCTAGCTGTTTTTTCACTACTTTTTTCTTTGACTGTCCTTTTGGTTGCCATTTTATTTTAATT
>JBBPBX010002558.1:31492-42929 GCA_038048925.1 Garcialebias charrua
ATATATGTATGTATATATATATTTATTTATTTATTTATATTTATTTTTTATTTAATAAAAAAAGCAACTTCCCAGCACCAGAGGAATTAGCACAATAATAAGATCAGTCACAACTTAAACATTTATTAACTCCATCTGGAGTGAATCTAACTCAGTCACAGGTGTTAACATTTAACTCGCTTGATTGACAGCGCTCACAGAGATTTTTGATCACTACTAGTGTTAGAACAACTCCCAAATCGACACACATCAACTCACAATTAACGCTGAAAAAAACGCACTACAGATTTTGCCGTGATGGGGGTTAAGAGCCTTGCTCAAGGACCCAGATTGGGGCAAATGAGGGTGGAGGCAGGTGCGCGTGCTTCACCTATCATTTTCACATTTTGGTTATCGGTATACCAGGAGTTGAACTGGCAATGTTACAATTACAGGCCCACCTTCTCAAACCACTACTCACAATATCATTCATGACTAATTCTCTGGAATTTGATTTCCAGTCATTTTATGAATTTTGCCATCTCGTTAAACAAAGTTTTACTAGTTCTCATGCAGATGATGCCTCAGGTCTAAACTCTGGGATTGAGCAGGCTGTGACTCAGCAGCATTTCTTCACAGACGTGGGTGTCACACGGTCTCAGAGTGTAGAATTGTTTCTTTCAACAACCAGGTCACTCACCTGCTCAACTTCCTACTGCAGGTTTTTAGAGTTTCACATGAAAATATATGACCTCCTGAAGTAACCTCTGGTTGTCTATGGTTATCGCTCAGTGCCTTTAAAGGTGGGAAATCAAGTAATCGCCTCTGTCTGTGTGTTCGTTTTGTACGTTAGCAAAATATTTCATGAACAGCTGGACAGTTTTGTTGGTTTACAGTAGTTAAGCGAGTTCAGTGAGTCTACACAATCCTGCCACAGGTTAGAAAACAGAGTATTACTCATCAGATGTCAGGAGCTGTATTTTGATGACATGTTTTTGTGTTTATTGTTGGATTTATTTTCTGTGATTCATATGTTTATTACAGTTTCCTCTGTGCCACTAACTCATTTCCCCTCAGTCAGTTTCTGCTCCTCAGCTCCTGCCCCGCCCACCCTCACCTGTTCTCAGTTGTCATTTGGCACAGGTGTCGCCACTTCACTCATCAGCCCCCATCTATAAAGCCCTTCAGTTTTCACCTGCTTTAGTATTTATTGATTGATTGATTGATTGATTGATTGTGGTTAAGTTGTTGCTGCCATGTCGTTTTTATCATTTTCATTAATAAAGTTGCAAGTTGTTTCTTTTTGAGCTCCTCGTGTCGGTCTTCATTCCTGGGTCTTGTCTCCACAAACTGTACCATGGACAGAACTTGGTACAAAAACTGTACAAATCATATTTTTAATATTTCATTTCATGCTAATGTTTTAATGGTTATTGTTGCACCAGGGGTCTGTGAGTAATGCCATTTCAATCCTGTGCATGTCCTGTACATATTGCAGTTTTGACAATAAAGTTGACTTTGGCTTAATTCTACTATCTCATGTTATGGCTAAATCCCAGAGAGAAATGTGTTGAAGCAATGTGAATTTTGTTTTTTGAAGGGAGCTATGTGGATAGGTTATGCCAAATAAATATCCTACCTGTTATAGATACCGTAGATCTTTGGGGAAAAGACAGTTACATTCTGACTGGATTCATTGATGCCATTTTTTGTCAATTTACAAATTAATCTAACAAAAATATATATTTATGAAGCCCAAGGCAGTGTGTTTTTAAGCCCATTTTATTTGTACCCGATGTGAACGGTTTACGCGTTTCTTTAATTTACGTAGCAAATACATTTAAAACAAACGAGATATGTTGAGTTGCTGTCAGTATTCAGGCTACAGAGACGTTCTGTTTTCCACTTTGAGTCTCATAATGGTTCTGGGATTGACTGGCTTATTGTTTTATAGTTTATTGGAGTGTCTGCTTTCCTGTGGTTTGAGTAGTACCTGTGATGAAGTCAGTTTACTACAAAACCCCGTCTGCTCTACTCTCACAACGCAGTGGCTCTGTTCGATCTTAAAACGACGCAATAAGACGAACTGACCTTTCCTGCTGGACGTCTGCGGATATGAAGGGGGATATGAAATGTGACTGTAGTGCAGAAAACATAGAGTGACAGGATCGACCTGAGTATTTCCCTCAAAAAGCTGATCTAATCCGTTGGTTGGATCAAGCCAGAAGATTAAACGGGTGCTTTTCAGTGACCATCCTGTCTGACCTCATTACACTTTACCTGGCTCAGTCTTTAAGATGAACTACCGGTACCTAATTTGGAGGTAATGCTGTGATGGAAAAGGTGATTTTTAGATCTATATATTTAGCACCCACCACCAAAAGTGAAAAGGCTGCAAAGGTTCAGCCTCTTTTTGTTCATTTGTCATTCTGTCGTCATACTTCAGCCACTTTTCCAGACTCTGAGCTCAAGTTTTGAGTGGTAGTAGTTAGGCTAATATGCAAGTTGCGTATCATCTTTGGTTAAGATTTGGCATAAACTACCACTGTTTGTTAGCAAAATATCCATGAACCACTGTTGTTGTAGCTGACAGTCATCCTCAACACACTCAGAACTAACAGAAAAGGTTCGACCAAAAACAGGTATATGTGTGTCATTTTTAACAGAAGATGATCTTAGTTTAAAACTTTAGCATAAAAGGCAACGGATGAAATACTTTTAAGAATGTCGGGCTTTCCATTTCAGGACGTTTTGAATCTCGTACCCATGCCCTCATACTAAAACTCATTCTCCTGGACGTTGTGAAATGTGAAACCATGTTGAGGTTTTCTCTGAGTCTTAAAAAAAGAGGACTAGGCTGTATTGCTTTAGGAGCTAATCCAAGTTATGTGAATAATGCATCAGTACCAGCCTTACAGTATCACAGCCCACCGCTCAGGTCTGCATGACTGAACACAAACCCAATGAACTCCGAAGGCTCTGCTAACACACCCCAAGAGAGATTACCCACTCAGAAGTCCTGCTTTCAAACTAAATGTCATTTCCTGGCCGAGGAGTTGCAGCGAAGTGGCCAGACTTTAGACTGGAGAGCCTGGTGGTGAAGCACCGTCCTGTGAGAGACGGTGCAGTCTTTAATATGGACCATGTGGTCTGACAAAGCAGGATGGGGCTGAGATCCTCCTGGTTCTCATGAACCGCTACTGACAATTTCCTGCAGTGTGTGTGAGATGCACACAGATAAAGAGACACACAGACATGATGGATGGATAGCCGTCACACCAGGCTAATGAAAGCTAATGCCACAGCTCTTTATTGTGGTTTTCAAACATTTCAAATGTCTATACTGTAATCATCTTCTTCTTCTTAGAGCTTTTCCCTCTTCAAAGGTCTTCACAACGAGTCATCCTCCTCCATCTCACGATGTCCTCTGCATCTTCTGTCCTCACTCCAACTACCTCCATATCTCCTCTTTGGCCTTCCTCTTTGTCTTTTTCCAGGCAGCTGAATTTCTCACATCCTTCTACAAAGTACCAATATACCCACTGCCCCTCCTCTGTAGTGGTTGTCTCATTGTCCTCATCTGTCCCTCTGATGGACTTGTGACCTGTCCAGCGTGTACCCCGCTTCTCCCATCATGACTGTTGGAGATGGACAGCAGATCCCAGTGACCCTGAAAGGAAAAGCGTATACAAAAGATTGATGGGTGGATAGAAAAATCCCATCTCTAGTTGATGACATTGTAAAACCAAAGAAAAAAAGCATCCTACATAAAATGTTTTCCATAAAATGGTGGCTAAAGAAAGGAACAGTGGACAGAGAGTGATCTGTAAACAAATGAGGGCTGGCATTTGCTGTTGTAGGCGTTAATAAGCAAAAGTAGCTCAGACATTTGAGACAGCCCTGCATTCACCCGTCTCCATGTATCTGTTTCCGTCTTACATGGGATTAAGTTGTCAGGTTACAATGAACTCTGCGCGCCCTTCTCCCCAGACAAAACCGTCTTAAGGTGCAGGCCGTCCAGTTATTTATAACTCAGCCGGGTAAGCCTCTACTTTCTCCGGCCTACTTTAGTGCACACACTTAAAGTGGATGTGCTGTTAATTTACTGGGGAAACATCATGACAATTACATACAAGATAATAAACTATAATTTTAATTTTTTCTGTGTTACAAAGAGAGTTTTCGATTTTGTGTCCATTAATTTTGTGTCTATTTGTGTTCGTCTGCTCACGGTTCACAAGATTGTCTGATTGGTGAACTTTGTTTAGACTTTCTGAAAGATTACGTAATGGGCTTTGACTGAAGAGCTCCAAACTGACAAGTGCACCGTTCCTGACGTCACCACAAACACTAAGAACCAGGACCGCAGTTTGTAGATACATCACACTGCTTTTCTCATCTTTGTTACGTTATCCCACGCCAGTTTTCTTTCCCGCAGTGTTTCTCGTTCTCCTCACAGTCCACCTCTATGGAACGGACATCTATTTTAGGAACTTTCTGCAAGCCAAGACTGAGCCTCGGTGTGTTACACGCATCATGAGTGCAGAGGCTCCTCTAAGACAGGACAAGCTCTGAGTTACAGTCGGTTCTGGGGTGGGTTGGTAAACGCTGCGGTACTCACTGTAATCTCAAACAATTCCTCTATCTCTCAATTTTAGTTTCAACTTTTTGTTAAATGCTTTAATCATCCACTTGTAGCCCTTAAAATTGATTGACAACCCATCATTGATTCAACATTTGGAAAATGATTGGGTTGTAGCAATTTTTGTGTTTGCCAAGGTTGACTAGATGTACAGGCAAATGTAATGTACTTCTATAGAACCTTTCTGTCTCATGAAGACGCACAAAGCTCTTAACACTGTCTGTGCCCTCATTTATCCATTCATACAGTACTCTACTGTAATTTTTGGACTATTGAGCGCACCTGAATATAAGTCGCGCCCACTAAATTTAAATTTACATAAATAGGCCGCACTTGTCTATAAGCCGTGGGTGTTCACATTGTAACATGAGATATTTACACAGAAAGTTTTTTATTTTTACTTTTAATTAAATACGTACCGGTCACACGCACAAATACAGTAAACATTTTTTTTCTGAACAGTGTAAAAAAAGTAGTCTACCAGGAAGTCATTGATCGCTACCCCACAAGAAAGATGTGTATTGGGCAGCTATGTGAGAGCCTGGGTGTGACAAAGCTAAAGGTTTTGGTGGCATGAATTAGCCCATCAAAAAAAACAACAACAAAAAAAAATCCATCAGTTAGCCACAGCATTGTATAAGTCCTTCAAAGTGTGTGAAAAAAGTAGCGGCTTATAGTTCGGAAATTACGGTAGATCTATGCAAAGAATAATCAGCGCTTCATCGCATTTTTACACCGATGGGACACACATCGGAGGCAATGAGGGGTTCAGTGTCTTGCCCAGGGTCACAATGGCATGTGACTGCTAGAACTGAACCCCCAACTCTCGCATGGGAAGACTGCTCTGCCCACTCAGCCACAGCCGCCCCATGATGTGACAGCCATCTTAAATCAGACTGTCTCCAAAATGTAACAAGTTGTAGATGTATACCCTACGACTGCTTTCTGACAGCTTCATTAAAAACCATCCACTAGTTCATAAAATATTTTGCTAACAGACAGATCAAGAACCATACAGACACATAGACACAAGCTGTTGCATGATTGCCTTTAATGACAGTGGCTTATAACAAAACCTCGGAGTGTAGCACAAAGTATAAGTGGTGACATTTTTATTTTTAATTTTTGTGCAGGGAATGTAAAAAGTAAAAGTGGATTAAATGGTGTATATTTTCACATATATTTACATTAACCTAAGTGCACAGATTTGAGCCAAAAGTATTTTACACAAATAAAATCCATGTTAGGTGTTTTGTTTAAGTTCAAACATGTATTTGTGGAATATATTTTCTGTTGTGCTGTTCTGTGATGCCACACGTAAATGAAATGAAACATTTTGCATTTTTGTATTTTATTTCTCTTCAGCTCTACGCCTCAGGATGATGAGGGACTTTATGTCTCCATTTTAGATTAAAGCTGCTGCAACAGGTAGGCGGCCTCTGCAATAATGTGTAAAATGTCTTAAATTGTACGTTTTTAGGAGTACTTCAGCAGCACCTTACACCACAGAGTCTAACTGAAGCAGAGAAGTCACTTTGTTGATGCCATGCTCCTAACGTCTCCCTTTGATTTACCATAAACCTGGTCTCAGTGGCTCATGGTCCCAGGACATGTACTTCGAGTTTCACGTGGTAACGATGCACCTGAGACCTTGTTAAAATAAACTTAAAGAGATACTTGATCTTCTTAAGTCAGGCCTAATTTAGAGAAATTACACGTGATCCAAGTAGCTGCAGGAGACAAAAACATTTTGTAACAAGCAACTCATTTACAGTGTCTTGTCAAAGTTTTCAGCCCCCTTGGCTTTTTACCTATTTTCTTACAGACTGGATTTACTTTTGTGATGCATCTGCACAAAATAGTCTTACATTGGTGAAGTGAAATGAAAACATACATATATACTGTACTTTGTATAAGAATTTTAAAAAAATCTGAAAATTGGCATGTGCATAATATGCATTCACCCCTTTTGCTATTCATTCAACCTTTTTCATTCAACCTTTAATTAGGCAGGTTAATCCCATTGAGCCTCGAGGACTCATTTACAAGAGAGACCTGGCTACAAACAAAGAACGATGACTACAGCAACAGTAGATTTTCCTTGGACAATAAACAATAGACAATGATAAGAGAGAATAATTTTTTTTAACAAGTTAAAAACAAAGATGTCAAAGTAGCAAAACAGACAGATTATAAGGTAGATGTAGAAAATCAAAAACAGGAACATGTCTGCATTGGTTTTTGCCAGGATTCCAACAGATTCTTAAAGCCACTTAGAGAAGTCAAGGCCGAGATTTTCAGATCTTTTTGTAAGATATTCCAGGAAACAGGAGCGGAGTAGGAGAAGGCCCTTTTGCCAAGTTCAGTCCTCACTGACGGAACACTGCAGGTAATCATGTCCTGAGAGCGCACGCTGTAGCTGCACTCACGCAGAGACATGTAGGAGGAGATGTATGAAGGCAGCAGACCAAGAAGTGATTTAAAGATGAAAATGTACCAGTGGAAGAGTCTGCGTGAGGTTAATGATGTCCAGTTAACCAGTGAATACAGGGTGCAGTGGTGGGTACAATAATCACAGCCAGTTATGAATCTTAGCACACCGTGATAGACAGCATCGAACATCTGCAGGGTGCTTGTAGGCAGTGTTGGGGTAGTTACCCAAAATAAGTAATTAGTTACACATTACTAGTTACTTTAAAAAAAGTAACATATTACACTACTTAGTTACTCAGTTCTGAAAGTAACTTAGTTACATTACTTTTGGATTACTCTAATACCTGAGATTTAACCTGTATTAATTTTTATCTTTCAATAATGATATTAGAGATCTTTTTGACACTCATTTTTGATGAAAAAGTAAAACAGCAGTGCTACATAACAAGCACAATGCATATGTAAATGTGCCATTCAAAAGGTATGACAATATCAAAATGTAAAACTTCTGTTTTAAAAAAATAAAACAGAACAGACAGGTTTACAAGAAATCTAAAATAACTACCTATCAGCCTCTTTCAAACCAGTTATGTGATCACAATCTGACAGGCTTACCTTTGTGCTTGACGGATTTTTCATGCTGACGGACATCGTTCCTTCCCCCATGAGAGAGAGACACTAAAGTCGCGGTTACAAATCTTAAAAAACGCGTAATAAACTTTAGGAAAGTAAATTCGCTGTCCCATTTTTCAACATATTTACACGAAGTCTTAACTTTTTTGGCAGGGACGCGTCCTCTCTCGTTACATCCATCTCTGTGTTTTTCCGGGTTTGTTCTCGACCGCGCCAGCCCCAACATCGCGAGAACTGCCACCGAGGCTTACTGCAGGTGGCAGTTCTCGCGAGGCTAGTGACAGAGGCCGTATGTCTATGTACCTTTATATGTCTATGTACGTTGACGTATGACGTTCCGACGTCATCGCGTACGTCTTTGTTTTCCCCACGTGACAGTCTGCTCCATAGATATCTATATATAATGTCTATGGTCCGCTCCGTCGTCCTCGTACCACAACTATTCTCCGAAAGGTAAATAAAATAAATAAATAAAACTATTCTCCGAAAGGTCCTGATTGTAACGCAAGTAACGAATGTAAGGTTTTGTTAGTAACTGTAATATATTACAGGCATTTTCAAAGTAGTGCGTTACACTACTACGTTACTGAAAAATGTAATGTCATTACTGTAACGCGTTACTAAGTAACGCGTTACACCCAACACTGCTTGTAGGAGCATTCATGTAGATAATGTCACCGTAATCGATGGAGGGAAGGAAAGTCACAGTTACCAGGCGTTTCCTAGCATTCAGAGTTAGACATGCTATGAAGCCCCTAAAAAGTTCTGATTTAATTACATTTAGATATCACATGCTTAGTGAAATGAAGTCCACCTCTGCAATTCAAGTGTCACATGATCTGTCAGTACATGCACAGCTTTTCTGAAAGGCCCCACAGGCTGCAGGCTGCAACACCATTAAACAAAAGACACCACTAACCAAACACCATGAAGATCAAAGAGATCTCCAAACAAGTCAGTGATAAAATTGTTGAGAAGTACAAGTCGGTGTTGGATTATAAAAAAAATAAAATCCAAATCTCTGATGATCTCCTGAAGCACAATCAAATAATAATCATCAAATGGAAAACATGGTACCACAACAAACCTGCCAAGAGAGGGCCGCCCATCAGAACTCTCATAAGGATGGCAGCGGAGAGACCAAAGGTAACCCTGAAGGAGCTGCAGAGTTCCAAAGCGCACACTGGAGTATATGCCCAAACCACCACAATAAGCTGTACAATAGGGCTGCTTTATGGAAGAGTGGCTAGAAGAAAGACTTTACTTATAGACAAGTAAGTCTGGTTACTCAATCAGGTTCACCTTCCAGCAGGACAATGACCCAAAGCACGCAGCAAAAGCAACATTCGAGTGGTTTAAGGGGAAACGTGCAAATGGCCTAATCAAAACCCAGACCTTAATCCATTTGAGAATCTTAAGGTTCAAGGCTCTTTACTGTCATTTGCATCACATGTGGTACATGAGGTAGAATGAAATTGTGTACCCAAGCTCCCAGTTACACACAAAAGGAGCAAAATATATAGTATTAAAAGAAACAGTACAAGGATTTAAGATATACACTAAGATATATGCTAAACCCTACTAATGTAATATAATCCGATATATTGAACAGCAGCCTGAACATGAGTATGTAGTTAGCAGATGGGTATGAATACAGCAGCTTAAAGGCAAGAAATCAGCAGCATGGATAATCAGCAGCACAGATCAATTGGCATAACACCATTTTAAGTGGCATACAGTGATTTTTCTGGTTAGGGATTTATGAGTAACAGCTTCAGGGTAGAAGCTGTTACTCAGTCTAGTGGTTCTACGCTTAATGCTCCTCAACCTCCTTCCTGAGGGGAGTGAGGCAAAAAGTGTGTGTGCTGGGTGAGTGGGGTCCTTCATGATGCAGGTGGCTCTCTTCCTGCATCTGGAGGTGTAGATGTCTGTGATGGTGGGGAGACTGACTCCAACAGACTTCTGTGCAGCCTTCACCACTCTCTGCAAAGCTTTTCTTTCTGCAGCTGTGCAGCCTCCATGCCACACGTTGATGCTGGAGCACAGGATGCTCTCCACTGCACACCTGTAGAAGGAGGTGAGGACTGGGATTTCCAGACAAGCTCGTCTCAGCCGCCTGAGGAAGTAGAGTGTCTGATTAGCTTTTTATTTATTTATTTATTTTTTAAATAAAAAACAAGTACAACAAAATCCTACAATGACAAACATGGCTCGAGACTTAAGGCATGCACAACAAAAAAGAGAGAAAAACAAAAGACACAAATAGAAACATGCAAATATGTTTGGGCAGCTTACAACATAAATTCGTTACAGAGTGTTTTAGTTTTTAGGGCTTTTGCATTGCAACAATACTTTGAAGTAGATAAGTAAGAAGAAATATAATTAGAAAACACTATAAATGTAGTCTAAAAAAGCTAAGTCTGGTCCTCTGGACATTCAAAAAACAAAACAAAGCAAAAAAAATGTAGAAACGTTTCGTCTTTCATCCGAAAGACTTCCTCAGTCTGAGCTGCTGTATTCAGCTCAGTCTTATAAATAGCACCCTCTCACAGTGGATCAACCAGTTGGCTGATGACAGCCGAAACCAGCTGCTCACATGATCAAGGAGGACCATCAGCCTGACGATGGATCGTTAGCACCCTGATGGTTGTTTGCTATTCACAGAGGGCTGAGTGATACTAGCAATAACAGCATTGTAAGAGGGGGACAGTTGAACCCGGAGGCCTCCACCTCTGTTTAATGATGGACGGTTTCTTTTCACAAAGATGGCCTCCTTTACTCCTCTCTCAAACCATCGTTCCTCTCTATCAAGGATGTGAACATCTTCATCCCTGAAAGAGTGACCGCTGGCCTGGAGATGAGTGTAGACCACAGAGTCCTGACCTGATGATGTTGATCTTCTGTGCTGGGCCATCCTTTTGGCCAGTGGCTGTTTAGTTTCCCCGATATAAGACTGATCACAGCCCTCCTGACACTGAACAGCATACACAATATTACCGGTACTCTGTTTGTGCCGGGGGAAAATTCTACACTTTTTTTGCTTTGTTTTGTTTTGTTTTTTGAATGTCCAAAGGACCAGACTTAGCTTTTTTTAGATTTTTCTACCTGGATTATTGAGCATCAGGGTACTATAAATCTAGGTTTTAGCATGGAGAATTTACAGCTGTGGATGTAAAATTTGGCAAGCTGGTGAGCTTTTTTGATCAGGCTGGTAATGTTGTTGCTCCAGCTGAGGTTGTCATTCAGTTTCACACCCAAGTACCAGTACTTGTAACTGGAGACCACTTAATAATAATAAATAATAACAAATTCAATTTATAATGCACTTTTCATTAATAAAAATCTCAAAGTGCTACAAAGTGTAACAAAGCAAAGATCAAAATAAAACAAGTGATAAAATCAAATAAAATCAATAATAATATCGACTAAGATCAAAGATAAAATCATGTGGATGCAGATTAGGCTTGCTTAAAAAATAAATAAAATAAAACAAGTGATAAAATCAAGTAAAATCAATAATGATATCAGCTAAGATCAAAGATAAAATCATGTGGAGGCAGAATAGGCTTGCTTAAAAAGAAAAGTCTTTATGCTGCTTTTAAAGTCAACCAGTGACTGTGGAGCTCTCAGGTCATCAGGGAGGGAGTTCCACAGGCGGGGGGCAGCCACACAGAATGCTCGGTCTCCCATGGTCCTCAATTTGGTCCGAGGAATATGAAGGAAATTACTGTTCTGTGATCGTAGAGACCG
>JBBPBX010002558.1:45174-73333 GCA_038048925.1 Garcialebias charrua
ATAAAATATAGCCACCATAAAGAAAGGTAAAAGTGATGGAAACCAAACATAATTAATTTGGTTAAACATATGACATGTATGTGTACAATCATCTCTACTTGTCTTACAATTCAAATCAATCACATTTAAATTTGAAGAAATATTTTCAAAATAAATCAATAATAGTGTTTTGGTTCATACAGTGCCTTGCAGACATCCCTTGGCATTTTTTGTTTTTGCACAACCTGGAATTAAAATGTATTATTTGAGGATTTACATAATTTCATTTATAGAACGTGCCTAAAACTTTGAACAATTTGATTTTTTTTATTGTGAAGCAAACAAGAAATAGGACAAAATGACAGAAAATTTCAATGTGCATAACTATTCACCCCCCTACAGTCAGATCTTTGTAGAGCTGCCTTTTGCTGACAGCTGCATGGCGCTTTGGATAAGTCTCTATGAGCTTGCCATGGGGATTCTTGTCCATTGCTCAAAGCAAAAATGTTCCAATGTTCCATCTCCTCAAGTTAGATCCTTCTGGTAAACGGCAGTCTTCATGTCTGACTACAGATTCCCACTTGCCTGAAGACCGCCATTATCATTTCAGTTCCTAAGAGCTCTGCAGTGACTGGACTGAATGACTACCAGCCAGTAGCCCTCACTCCAATAGTCGCTAAATGCTTTGAAAGACTAGTCAAGGCCCACATCAAAGCTACCATAAACATAAGCGAGGACCCACACCACTATGCATACCACAAGAATCGATCAACAGAGGATGCCATCTCCTCTGTGGTCCACGCTGCTCTCACCCACCTGGATCAGAAGGACTCCTACGTCCATATGCTCTTTGTGGACTTCACATCTGCCTTCAAGACCATTGATTCCCCAAACCCTGATGGACAAACTACTTATATGACTAAGCCCCTCCCTATACAACTGGGTCTTGGACTTCTTAACAGACTGCAGTCTGTGAGGATCCACAACTTCTCCACCACCATAACCCTCAGCACTGGCTTCCCTCAGGGCTGTGTGTTGAGCCCTCTCCTGTTCACTGTACCCATATATGACTGCACACCTACCCATATCCATGCTGTCCCATTGTAAAGTTTGCAGACAATACAGCCATGGTTGGATGCATCACAAACATGATGAGTCCAGCTACATACAGGAGGTGGAACACCTGGAGAGCTGGTGCAGGAAGCACAACCTCCACATCAATGTGAAGAAGATGAAGGAGATGATTGTGGATTTCAGAAGGAGCAAACACACCTAATCACTGCACCTCCCACCCCCCAAACATAGGAGGATCAGAAGTGGAACTAGCATTAAAATAGAACTTTTCAATGTACAATCACTATCCAATAAATCATGTCTAATTCATGATCACATTCTGGAGAAAAACTTGGACCTCATGTGCCTCACAGAAACTTGGCATCAACCAGACGTGTTCAGTTCTCTGAATGAAGCTTGTCCCTCTGGATACAGTTATCTGCAGAGAGCCCGCTGCACTGGCCGCGGTGGTGGTCTGGCTGTAATCTACCGCAGTAATTTAAAATTGTCACATCTGTCTTCTCATAATTTTTCTTCTTTTGAATGTTTGGCCTTCAACTTCAAAGCCCCACTCCTGATGAACGTTATATTGATTTATAGACCTCCCAAACCGCATGTTTCATTTAACTCAGAAATGCATGACCTCCTCACTTTTTTCTGCACCTCCCCTGTAAAAACTATTTTTCTTGGCGATCTAAATATCCACATGGACAATTCCTCTTCCCCTCTGGCTACAGATTTTAAGTCTCTTTTGGAATCTCTCAACCTCACCCAACATGTGGACGCCCCTACGCACAACAGGGGGCATACTCTGGATTTGGTGATTACAGACACTGTACTCATCAATAACTTGTCTGTATATGACCTGGGTGTCTCAGACCACAGGGTCATCTCCCTGGAAGTGCCTTCAACTTCGCCTGCTTCTAACCCAAAACGACCTATCCAGTTCCGTGACTATAAAAACATTTCCCCTGATGTTTTGTCTGCTGATCTTCACGCCCTGACCGCTGTCAATCACTCATCTGCAGATGACTCTGTGGATTACTACAACCAATCTCTCCAGGAGCTTCTGGACCTACATGCTCCCTTGAAGTCAAGACTGGTGTCTTTCTCCCGTTCAGCCCCTTGGTACACTGATGAGCTGCGCAGGATGAAGGCAACTGGCCGTGCTATTGAGAGACGTGTAAAATCATCTGGTCTCTCGGTACATAAGCAAGCGTACAAAGAACATCAGAAAGCGTACGCCTATTCTCTTAAAGAAGCACGCTCCAAATATTATTCCAACATCATCAACACCTGCCCTGGAAACTCTAAACAGCTCTTCTCCACAATAACTCATCTGCTTAATCCCATTAAACAAACTCATGAGGACTCTGTTCAAAAATGCAACCTGTTCCTCTCATCATTTAAAAACAAAGTTGACACTATCAGATCCCAGCTCCACAACCTCCCTGATCTTAGTGTGCCATCTACCCATCTGCTTTCTGGGACCCTGAGCAGCTTTGATGAAGTTGTTCAGAGTGAGGTAGAGACCATCCTCAAGAAAATGAAGCCTTCATCCTGCGCCCTGGATCCCTTCCCCTCGTCTCTCATAAAATCCAATCACTCTGCAATAAGCCCATTAATCACACAAATAATAAACAAGTCTCTACAATCTGGTCATGTTCCACTGCCTCTAAAAACTGCCATCATTAGGCCTCTTCTGAAAAAATCTAATTTGGATCCCGACATTTTTTCTAATTACCGCCCAATTTCCCACCTCCCATTTCTGTCCAAAGTGCTGGAGAAAGCAGTTGCTGCTCAGCTGCAGGACCACCTACAGCAACACTCTCTGTATGAGAAGTTCCAGTCTGGATTCAGAGCAGCTCACAGTACTGAGACTGCACTGCTGAGAGTAACAAATGATGTCCTCATGGCTGCTGACACTGGTTCTCCCTCCATCCTTGTCCTCCTTGACCTCACTGCAGCCTTCGACACTGTGGACCATAGTATCCTCCTCCACCGTCTTCATGTGGAGGTCGGTCTCTGTGACACTGTCCTGGACTGGTTCAATTCTTTCCTCTCCAATAGGCTGGAATGTGTTAGCCTTGGCAATGCCACTTCCCAGACAGTCGGTGTCTCCTGTGGTGTCCCTCAGGGGTCAGTTCTGGGGCCCCTGCTGTTTTCCCTCTACATGCTGCCTTTAGGTCAAATTATTAATCAGTTCAACATTTCTTTTCACTGCTATGCCGACGACACACAGCTTTACATCAGGACTGGAGCATCATCATCATCCCTATCTCCATCTTCACTCACTGTTCTCTCTGCCTGCCTGGAGGAAATAAAGGCATGGATGAATCAGAACTTTCTTCAATTAAACTGCTCGAAGACTGAGGCCATATTGATTGGCACCCCTCACCAGATACAAACATCAACTTTAACAACAATCTCCTTCTCTGGTCAAGACATCCCCCTCTCCACCTCTGTTACAAATCTTGGAATAAAAATGGACTCTCATCTTACATTTGAAAATCACATTAAGCATCTGTTTAAAACCTGCTTCTTCCATCTTCGAAACATCTCCAGACTTCGCCCATCTCTGACTTTTCCTGATGCTGAGAAACTCGTCCATGCCTTTGTCTCCTCCAGGCTCGACTACTGCAACTCCCTGTTTATTGGTATCCCTGGCAAAAACCTTCAGAAACTTCAATACATTCAAAACAGTGCAGCAAGGATTCTGTTGAGAGTTCGTAAATTTGAACATATTACACCCATTCTCCATAACCTCCATTGGCTTCCTGTCACCTACAGAATTCAGTACAAAACTGCTCTCATTACCCATCAATGCTTGCACGGCACTTCACCTGACTATCTAAAGGACATTCTTGCACCATATTCATCCACCCGGTCTCTACGATCACAGAACAGTAATTTCCTTCATATTCCTCGGACCAAATTGAGGACCATGGGAGACCGAGCATTCTGTGTGGCTGCCCCCCGCCTGTGGAACTCCCTCCCTGATGACCTGAGAGCTCCACAGTCACTGGTTGACTTTAAAAGCAGCATAAAGACCTTTCTTTTTAAGCAAGCCTATTCTGCCTCCACATGATTTTATCTTTGATCTTAGCTGATATCATTATTGATTTTACTTGATTTTATCACTTGTTTTATTTTATTTATTTTTTAAGCAAGCCTAATCTGCATCCACATGATTTTATCTTTGATCTTAGTCGATATTATTATTGATTTTATTTGATTTTATCACTTGTTTTATTTTGATCTTTGCTTTGTTACACTTTGTAGCACTTTGAGATTTTTATTAATGAAAAGTGCATTATAAATTGAATTCATTATTATTTATTATTATTAAGTGGTCTCCAGTTACAAGTACTGGTACTTGGGTGTGAAACTGAATGACAACCTCAGCTGGAGCAACAACATTACCAGCCTGATCAAGAAAGCTCACCAGCTTGCCAAATTTTACATCCACAGCTGTAAATTCTCCATGCTAAAACCTAGATTTATAGTACCCTGATGATGCTCAATAATCCAGGTAGAAAAATCTAAAAAAGCTAAGTCTGGTCCTTTGGACATTCAAAAAACAAAACAAAACAAAGCAAAAAAAGTGTAGAATTTTCCCCCGGCACAGAGTACCGGTAATATTGTGTATGCTGTTCAGTGTCAGACTATATTGTCAAAAACACACCCAACCAAACCAAGCAGTGGATTCATGCAGATTTTTTAACACTGTGCCTAATCAGATCACCGTTCGTTGCTCAGTGCATTAAATCAGTTCCTGCATGCTTCTGGCAGCAGGACTCACTTCTCCACCTCCAGGCAAAAGGTCACGGGGGATTGTTGAAGCATGCTGCACTGCAGGCCACGTTTGCGTCACCACGAGTTGGCTATTGAGTCAGGTGCACTCCCAAGAACCTCGCAGCCAGCTGCCGTCGAGGCAGGGATAATCTGCCTAAGCAGCTTTCACATGATTTCACCCACAGGGAAGAATTTAGGAAATGTTTGTAATTCTCTTCAGACCTGGCCTTGGATTCTCTTCCTGCTTTGACTTAAAAGGTGAACAGGGGATGCATGGCAGACACTACAACAACAACAAAAAGGCTGGTCACAGTTTATTTATGTAAATATATAAAACTCTGGTGAATGATCTGTGAGATGTACATCCTTTCAATTAGTGTTTTTTTCTCCCTCTGTGGGCTTATTTATTATTTAAGTCTTCTAAAACACTACACCGATCACACCGACAGCTATCACACTGAAAGAACCTCTAAGAAATGATAAAGACAGGAGATTAGACCTTAAATAAGTTATACCCACAAGTGTCAAGAGGGACATTATCTCCACTGCAGAGGACAGAGGTAGATTTAAGTGCTCGAAATGAATATAGGAAGTTTCTGTGACCTTCTCTGCCAGAACCATTAGAACTGAAGTTAATCTACTAACAGCAACAGATCAAAGTCAGCAACGGAGGTCCGGACACACCGTGCAAGGATGTGACGTGAAAAGCATATTCCAAAAGTGTAGAGGCAACCCTGTGCTCAGAGGAGAAATCATCGCAGTCATTCCTCTGAGCCCATGCAAACTGAGCTGCTACAGATTGAAATTATTTAGATTTGGACCATTCCAAAATGGCTCTGGGCAAAAATAGTCACGATAAATTAATAATTTAAATTAAACGACAACTTCCTGAACAAAGTGTAGACACAGAAAAACTCAAAAGCAAAGTTGGTCACCATTTTAATCAAATTTTTAACAAAAAATATTCTAAAAATTACAAAGTTATGGCCATTTAAGGTCAAATCATAAAAATACAATGCTGTCTCATGAAACCAGAAGACTTTTTGTGAATCAATAGCACTCAAAATATATGCTGGAGATGACTCTCAGCTGCTTCCACACCAATTTCTAGCTCATCCATCCATCCATCCATCCAATATCTTCCACTTGTGCCAATGTTGGGTTGCTGGGGCAGCAGCCTGAGCAGGGAGACCCAGACATCTCTTTCCACAGCCACCTCTTCCAGCTCTTCTTGGGGAACCCCAAAGCGTTCCCAAGCCAACTGTGAGATGTAGTCTCTCCAGCGTGTCCTAGGTCTTTCCTGGAGTCTCCTCTCAGTTGGACATGCCTGAACCACCTCAACTGGCTCCTTCCGATATGGAGGAGCAGCGGTTCTACTCTGAGTCTCTCCTGGATAAGTGAACTTCTCACCCTATTGCTAAGGGAGAACTTATTTCAACCACCTGTATCCGCAATCTCGTTATTTTGGTTACTACCCAAAACTCATGACCATAGGTGAGGGTAGGAACGTAGACGGACTAGTAAACAGAGCTTTGCCTTACAGCTCAGCTCCCTCTTCACCACAACAGATCGGCACAGGGTCCACAATACTGCAGATGCTGCACCAATCCGTCTGTCAATCTCATGCTCCATTCTTTCCCTCACTCGTGAACAAAACCCCAAGGTACTTGAACTCCTCCACTTGAGGCAGAATCTCATCCTCGACCTGAATAGAGCAATTCACCCTTTTCCGACTGAAGACCATGCCTCACATTTGGAGGTGCTGATTCTCATCTGCACTGCTTCACACTTGCTGTGAACTGCTCCAGTGAGAGTTGGAGATGATGGCACGATGATGCCAAGAGGACCACATCACCTGAAAAAGAGCAAAGATGGAATCCTAAAGCCACCGAACCGGAATACCTTTGCCCCCTGGCTTCACCAAGAAATTAGGTCCATAAAATGTATGAGCAGAATTGGTGACAACAGGCGTCCAACTCCCACACTGAAGGGGTCCAACTTACTACCGGCAATGTGAAGCAAACTCTCGTGCCACTTGTATAAGGACTGAACAGCCCACATTAATGGGCCCCCCAATACCGTATTCACAGAACCCCCCACCCCACACACACACACACACACAGTGTACCTTGAGAAACACGGTCAAAAGCCTTCTCCAAGTTCACAAAACACTTGTAGATTGGATGGGTAAACTCCCATGACCCCTTAAGGATCCTAATGAGGGTAAAGAACTGGTCCAGTAGTTCCACGGACAGAACCTGATGTTACAAAGGTGTGCTAAACAAGACAGCCTCACAACATCTAGAGCCTTAAGGAAATCAGGGTGAATCTCATCCACCAGAGATTTGTAACGGCCTAGCTTTTTAAATACCTCTGCAACTTCAGTCACAGTTATAGGCAAACCAACTCCAATGTCCCCCGACTCAGTTTCCTCCATGGAAGACATGCTGGCGGAATTGAGAAGGTCTGAGAAGTACTCCTTCCACCTCCCGATGACACCATTGGAGATCAACAGCACCTCACCTTCACTGAACAAAGTGCTAGTAAAATTCTGCTTTCCCTTCCTCAGCCACCTGATGGTTTCCAGAATCTCCTCTGAGCTGACTGAGTTTTTATCCAAGGCCTCACTGAACTCCTCCTACATCTGAGCTTTTGCCTCAGCAACAGCCACAACTGCAGACCACTTGGCCCTCTGGTACTCCTCAGCTGCTTCCAGAGTCACACAAGTCAACAAGTCCCGATAGGACTCCTTTTTCAGCTTGAAAGTCTCCCTAACTCGGGGTGTCCACCACTGAGTTTGAGGATGGCCACCACGAGAAGCACTGAAAACCTTGAGGCCACAGCTCAAGGCAGCTACATACAGTAATCTATTGAGGCATGGAACATAGCCCACCCAGACTCAAAGTCCTCTGCCTCAGCTGGGATTCCATTAAAGCTCTCCCAGAGGTGTGAGTTGAAGATCTTTTTGATAAGTTCTTCTGCCAGGTGTTCAGCAAACCCTCACTACACATTTGGGTCTACTGGGTCTGTCTGGCATCCTCCCATACCAACTGATGGACCTCACTACCAGGTGGTGATCAGTTGACAGCTCAGCTTCTCTCTTCACCCGAGCGTCCAAAACAAATGGCCGCAAATCCGACGACACGACTACAAAGTCAATCATCGATCTATGACCTGGGATATCCTGGTGCCAAGTGCACTTATGGACATCCTTATGTTCAAACATGGCATTTGAGATGGACTAACTATAAGCACCGAAGTCCAACAACAAAACACTGCTCGGGTTCAGATCAGAGAGGTTGTTCCTCCCATTCACGCCCCTCCAGGTCACACTGTCATCACCCACGTGGGCATTGAAGTCCCCCAGCAGAATATAAGAGTACCCAGTTGAAACACTTTCCAACACCCCCTGTCAAGGACTACAAGAATGCTGGATACTCCGAAGTGCCATTCGGCACGTAGGCAGAAACAACAGTTGGAGCCTATCCCCCTACCCATAGAGGCAGGGAAGCCACCCTCACATCCACCGGGGAAAACTCCAACATGCAGGAACCAAGTCGGGGGGCCAAGAGTAAACCCACACTTGCTCAATGCCTCTCACCATGGGCAACTCCAGAGTGGAACAAAGTCCAGCCCCTCTCAAGGAGATTTGTTCCGGAGCCCATGCTTTGCATCGAGGTGAGCCCAACTACAGTATATCTGGTTGGTACCTCTCAACCTCATGCACAAGCTCTGGCTTCTTCCCCACCATAGGTTACATTTCATGTCCCAAGAGCCAGCTTTGGTAACCCAGGGTCAGCGCGCCAAAGCCCCTGCCTTCGGCCACTGCCTTCGGCCACTGCCCATGGCATCTTTCATCTGACTTTTATGGCCCTGTTGCAGGTGGTAGGCCCTCAGGAAGAATTCTAGCTCATTGTTAGTTAAATTTACTGCAGTATGAACATTTCATGTGTTTGTGAAGGTTGATTAAGGTTCGAACCCCAGTCACGGCATAACTTGTGATGTGTTTGAGCAGCACATCTGATCCCAATGGCTCCCCGGCACGCTTTCTATAGCTGCCCACTGCCCCACCTGGTGGTGATTGGTTAAATGTAGAGTCAAATTTCATCTTGTATGGAAACATACACAGATGACAAAAATGTGACATTATTATTATTATTATTAAGCTGTGGCAGCCATCTTGAATCACATCCTCAAGGATGTGTGCTGAGACCTCTTCTGCTCACATATGATTGTACAGCCACACATCCAGGCTGTCATATTGTTAAGTTTGCAGATGATACCGCGGTGGTGGGATGCATCACAAACAATGATGAGTCCAGCTACAGACAGGAGGTGGAACACCTGGAGAGCTGGTGCAAAGAGAATAACCTTCACATGAATGTGAAGAAGACAAAGGAGATGATTGTGGACTTCAGAAGGAACAAACACACCCATGCCCCACTGAACATAGGTGGATCTGCGGTGGAAGTGGTCTCCAGCTACAAATACTTGGGTGTACACTTGAATGATAACCTCAGCTGGAGCAACAACACCACCAGCCTGATCAAGAAAGGTCATCAGAGACTCTACTTCCTCAGACGGCTGAGACGAGCTGGTCTGAGCAGCCCAGTTCTCACCTCCTTCTACAGGTGTGCAGTGGAGAGCATCCTGTGCTCCAGCATCAACGTGTGGCATGGAGGCTGCACAGTTGCAGAGAGGAAAGCTCTACAGAGAGTGGTGAAGGCTGCACAGAAGTCTGTTGGAGTCAGTCTCCCCACCATCACAGACATTTACACCTCCAGATGCAGGAAAAGAGCCACCTGCATCATGAAAGACCTCACTCACCCAGCACACTCACTCTTTGCCCCACTCCCCTCAGGACGGAGGTTGAGGAGCATCAAATGTAGAACCACTAGACTGAGGAACAGCTTCTACCCTGAGGCTGTTAGACTCATGAATAAATAAATAATAAGAATAATCACTGCAAAATATCACATCATGCTGATGCTGATCTGTTTTCTTGTTGCTGTGTTCATCTGTGACCATCTGCTCATACAGACTCGTGTTCGTGCTGCTGTTTATAATGATGTTTTTCTACTACATTAGGGCTTAGTGTATTACTAGTTGATGTTTTTCTTAGTTAATCCTAGATGTTATTACTGTTTTTCTCTTGCATTTGTTGTTGGATGTAACTGGGACCCTGTGTACATAATCTCGTTTTCATCACATGTACCACATGCGGTGCAAATGACAATAAAGACTCTCTGACTCTGACTCTCTCTGAATTATGTTGACTCCGAAAGCTAGTGATTACTTTGACGGTTTGGTCAAAATCCATCCAGTGTTTCAGGTTATTGTTGTGTTTTACCAAGATCTTTGTCAGATATTTTTTCTTTATAGGGATGTTTTTTTCTGATCCTAGCTTCACGTTTCACATTTAAAGATTCTGAGTTAATCATCAGCTTCTTAGTACCACGTGTGATTTATATGATTTAAATTAGTGTGGCAACCTGTAGGCACAACACCTAAGATCTATTGAACTTGCACTGCAGTTCAAGCATCTGGTCCCCTTTGGAAATGAGATTGTTTTACCCAAACCAAGAAAAGGCCTGATTGCTTAACCTCTAAACTGATGGTTGCTCTGGTGTAAAGCTGCCCGACAAAAAAATAATAATAATTCTGGATCTCAGTTGTACTGATTGCTGACCTGTTGGCTGCCTTGTAACTGCGACTTTCCTTCCCTCCATTGACCATGGTAACATTTACATGAACGCCCAAACAAGCACCTTGCAGATGTTGGATGCTGTCTATCACAGTGTGCCAAGATTAATAACTGGCTGTAACCACCGTATCCATAACTGCACCCTGTAGTCCCTGGTTAACTGGTTGTCATTACTCCATTCAGACTCTCTCACTGGTACATTTTCATCTTTAAATCACTTCTTGGTCTATTGCCTTCATATAGCTCCTCCTACCATCCTCCTACATACCTCCTACCATTGGGCTGCTGACAGGACCTGCTAACTAGACCTGCTAATGCTGCTAACAAGATCATACATCTGCCTGCAAGGACCAAACTCTGCTGATCTGCTTGGTTCCGTGGGGGAACCTTGGATGTTCTCGGTCTGCTGCTGGACCCAGTTCTGGAGGGCAGTCTGGGAGGTATAATAATAATATTTATAACACACTTTTCATTAGTTGCTGCAATCCTTATCATCACGCTGCCGAAGGGACCTGCTAAAAAGGCCTGCTAACAAGACCACACTGCTAACAGTATCGTGGTGCCAATAGGACCATGTTGCTAACCTCATTGCTAACCAAATCTCATTGCTGTATCATGCTGCAAACTGCACCTTGTTGCTAAGATAACTTCACTGTCATCAGAACCACTCTGCCAATAGGACCATGCTGCTGTTGATTTATTTATTTTTCACTTTTGGCACCTCGTTTCTGTATTTTTGTTGCATGCTTTATAAATCCTAGTTAATGTTAGTTAAGTCCATGTTAGTGCACACATAAAGCATTGTAAGAGGGGGGCAGGAAGGAATGTTCTGAGACCTTAACAGAACCAGAAGCCCCCTCTTACAATGCTGTTATAGTATCACTCAGCCCTCTTTGAATAGCGAACAACCATCAGAGTGCTAACAATCCATCGTTAGGCTGATGGTCCTCCTTGATCACGTGAGCAGCTGGTTTTGGCTGTCATCAGCAAACTGGTTGATCCACTGTGAGAGGGTGCTATTTATAAGACTGAGCTGAATCCAGCATCTCAGACTGAGGAAGTCTTTTGGACGAAAGACGAAACATTTCTACAATTTTTTTTTGCTTGGTTTTGTTTTTTGAATGTCCAGAGGACCAGACTTCCCTTTTTTTAGATTTTTCTACCTGGATTATTGAGCATGCATCAGGGTATCTATTTATACTTTCATTTCTTTAAAATCCACTTTTAGTAGAAGTAATTGAAAAAAAGGAGTCTTAAAGCGTCTGTAACATGATTTTGTAACAATGCACAAAATTGCTCAACATAAATATCTTGTATCATTCAGTTATGTTCGTATTTGCAAACAAAATGATAAATCACTTTAATTTTGATTTAAAAGTGATTTTAAACTTTGCGCCGTGTTCATTCACGGGAAATCCGATTACACGTGAATGCAACATCTGTGACGTAGTATCTGGCAAAGGGGTCTGGTATGCTTTTACATATTAATGGCGGACAATTTAAAACCAGACGAATTTATCAATCTAAGTGAAGATTTGAGCTATTTGTCTTCAGTTTGGGAAGCAGAAAGTTAGATGAACAAGAAACAGCAGGTTCTAATTTAGGTCTGCACCCGCATTTATTTGAGTTTTACCTTTTCAGGAAGCAAGGGGGCTCCGAGGGGGGGGGCAGCTTTATTTATTCCATTCTTGACGAAGTATTTCTTCTTTTGGGAAAGTGAAAAGGCTCACTTGTTCACTGATGATATTAGAACACCCAAATGCGACACAACGTAACGGCATTTTTCAAGTAAAAAAAAAAAAGGCGATCTGCAGGCAATTTCCAGACAGACGCAGACTGCCTCTGCCCGATACTACATCACAGATGTTGCATTCGCGTGTAATCAGATTTCCCGTGAATAAACACGGCACAAAGTTTAAAATCACTTTTAAATCAAAATTAAATTGATTTATCATTTTGTTTGCAAAAACGAACATAGCTGAATGATACAAGATATTTATGTTGGGCAATGTTATGCATAGTTACAAAATCATGTCACAGATGCTTTAAGTCTTTAAACTGAACAAAAAGCATGAGAACTTGCATAAACGTGCACATGTGCCTTCAGAAGTACAGTACAGTATACGTCAAACCTGTTCTAACTTGTTGAGTCAGGTGGCTCCCTCTCACTGCAGCTGCCTCTCCTCATGCATCCATTACGCAATTTCTTAATGTACTCAGAGCAACTTCCTGGGAGCAGCTCAGGCAGGCGAGCCGCCGACCTGAAACAAACCCACACAATGCACAAGGTCAAGGCGTGACCCACGTATGCAGCGTTATGATGACGCATTAATGCAGGATACTGGCAGTGCTACCTAAAGAGGATGTACAGAAGACAGACTGGAATAATCATGCGTCTGTGTCTCCTGGGTTTGTGTGTGCGAGTCTGTCGCTGAAGTAAAGGAGGATTGTGGGGGTGGAAGATGATAAAGGTCTGCCAGTATAAGGACGAGAAGGTAAAGAGGAGCAGACAAGAAGATAAGCAGATTGGGGCACATATAGAGAGCTGGGAGCCAGACCACATTAAGGTAGATGATGAAGACTGTACGTCAGAGAAGCTGAGGAAGCAAACTTTGTCCAGTTCTTGGTTCCATCTGTGGTGCTAAATTAGAGGCCGAGATGGAAGAAGGCAGAACGGATCACATGTGCAAAGGGAAAGTAAGCCGGGGCATCTGGTTCTGTTAAGGCCTCAGAACATTCCTTCCCTGTGATCGGTTCTGGCTGGCAGCTTTTAAAAGGTTTGCTCTCACATCTTCTGGACGTTGCCCTCTCTCTTGAAGTTCAGTGCTGAGGGTCACAAGCAGAATGGCCCTGCCTTTATACAAGTGTTCCTTAGCATGAAACAACTTTTAACACTTAAAACAGTTTTTTTTAAACCATACTTCAGTTTGCTTCATGGGTTCCAGGTCAATTAAACAATGTTTTCTCAAAATGTATATTGTCACCACTGCAATGATTTGTCTTACACGGAATATTTGAGCAAAGTAATTTTAGTTACATCATCTGTGATTGCCGTTTAGTGAATAGTTGTAATTGTTTCAGAGAAAAGCGAAGTTTCACAACAAAATCTTAAATGAAATGTACTTAAATTTAAAAAGAAATCATCTTTTAAAGCACAAATGAGGGAAAAACAGCAGCTCAGTGCGACAACAGGATGATGCAAACTAGGTGAAACTTACAATTGAGTCAATATCCTGCAACATTACAGTAACACATCATTAAAATAAAAACACCTGAACTGCACTGCGAGCGTGGAAACTAAGCCAGACGTCTCCCCTGATGCAATGCTGTCGTTACATGATACAGCAGGTGTCATGGTGTGAATCTCAACTCATGAACATGCTGTATAAGTGACTTGGTTTTCGAGCTCAGCAACGGACTCCACCTATTATTTCATCCAGTCGTTATCCCCGTGTGACGTTTGGGAAGTTGGACGGGTTTCGGCAGAAGGGAATAGCTGACCACAACAGTTCTTCAGCTGGCAGCTTTAGCATGTAGAGGAACATAAAGCTTGCCAGTGAAGAACTGCTGTAGGTCAGCCAGTGAGCCGATGCATCCCAACATGCAGGTTTATACATCTCAAGCTGAAGAAGCACGAGTCCATGGGAAGTCTTGTTAGGCACTTCATACAACTTTAAAGTACTTGGCTTTCTATTGTCATAAAAATAAGCAACCTGTTGAGCAATATTTTGTTACACTTAATGAGGTTCAGATGTTAAAAGTTCAGCTAAATTTGGTCTAAAAGTGAAAGTTTAGAAGACATTTAAACATTTTAGAAGCAGCCATTAATAGGTGATTTCATTTATAATACCCATTTGCCAGTTTTTATTCACAAATATAAGTTGAACTCTGTCTCTTGTTGTGATGGAGTCTGGTCTTCAGCACACATCCTGATGATTTGAAGCTCATTAAATAAAGTTTCCCCATTTTCATTTGGCAGTACATTAAAATGTAAAAAAAATATTTCTTCATATTTACCCCTATTCTTTCCTTTTTCAGCACTCAGCCTAAGATGTCAGGGATTCTTTTTTCGACATGTTGATTTCATCCTAATTTCAGCCATTCAAGGGTAATAATCTGTAATAGTGTTGCAGATTGAAATTAAACATTTAGTGCGTTTTTAGTTTTGATGTGGGCAGCTGCTTGTGTGGGATTTGCAAATGAAGCCGTGTGGAATAAATTGCTTGGTCTGAAAGCAATCTAAACAAAAACAAAAAAACAGTTGAACCTAAAGCCTGGCTGCGTGTAGACTAAAATACATCATTTTTGGGTAACTAGCTAATAAAATCTTCAGTCTGGAGCAGAAACATAAATAAAAATGAATAAAATCGACTCTTTTAAAGACAAATGTTGGGACATTTTGAAATTGAATGCTTGGCAGATGGAGCCACCATCTAGCAACTGTTACATGCTCCATCTTAAGACACTTCCGTGTTGGCTTCAGCTTTTGGCCATTGCTGCTTGGCACAGAAAGGCATACAGGCTGCTTCCTTCTTCACAATCTTCAAAGCGAATCTCTTGGGAGAAAGGGAGAAAGGTGAGAAGGAAGAGAAAAATGTTACAAACGAGAAAACTTCGACAACAATCTTTTGTCCTTTGCGAATATTACAATTTATAGACATTGTAAACGTGCATGTAGACATAAAGGAAGATGTAGACTGTAGAAAACTGGCCTCATGGTTTAAAAGACCCTCCACTTTTGCGCTAATTGATGACAGAAGTACTTGCTAGCTTAGATAGGCCGGCCTTTGCTTTCAGCTTGAAACTTCTGATAGAAAACAGCTCGTGTCCTTTGGGGAAGTTCAGTTTACAGCCGTCATAAAGGGATGAATGCAAGACTTTTCTTTACAGTTTAGACAAATCCACTCCCTTGGGTGTGTGATTGTTTCACCAACATGTCAAGTATCTTCTCATTTCACCTTGGGGAAACCCCCACGGATCTGCATAGATGTTCTCAGGAAATTATGCCGGTAGGAAAACGCATCTTAGCATTTAGAGTTTTAAAGATTAAAAGTGACAAGAAAGGCCACTTTTTCTCCGACGTGCCACTTTAACGTCCCCTTTCAGCTGGCCACCGCCAGTAATACTTTTGGGTCGTCCAGGATTTGTCTTGGCTGGCTTCCGTTCAGCTGGCCCGGCTTCAACTATTGCAGTCAGTCTGTCTGAAAAGCCTTTCCCCAGCAGCATATTCTTTCACAGTTCAAGGACGGGACTTCAGGCGAACCAGCTCTCAGCAACGCAGCGAACCCAGCAACCCCTAGAAACTCAACGAACCCTGCTCTGAGCAACGCTGGAGAGCTCTGGACTAGAAACACACACACACACACAGTCCTGTTCCACGGAGACTAGGTTGAAAAAACTTCTGAATGGGCTCTTGGCCACGATCCGGTGTCGAATCCAGTGGGAACCATTGTGAATGTGAAATATTGGCGATGAGATCAGGGGCAAAAGCTCTTAATTTGTAGTTACTGAGTAAATTTGCAAACAGGCACTTGATAGCACCACAAGCCTTTGTGATTAGTGAGATAATAAAACATTTTTTAAAATAAAAGCAGGATTTGATTACATTTTGGAGCTCTTAAAGGCCACAATTGTAGAGAAAACTGAATACATGTCAAAATGAAAAATTATTTTGAAAAAAAATAATAATAATCAGATTTTAAACAGTTAAAGTGTTCGAGTGAAATGGCATCAGCCCGCTAAGCTGCTGCACGTGCTTCACATTAAAAGCCCATTTAAGATCAGGAGAGTTCAGTCAATAAAATCCAGACAGGATTTTAATCTGACACAGCACAGGAAGCCTCACGTCAGTAACTGTTTAACTTTAATCCCTCATTCACACGGCTGTATGGTACAGAGTCTGGTTAATACCATGTGCGAAAACAAAATCCAACCCAGGGTTAGAAACTATTTGCTCGGTTTTGTAGTTTATGCTTTTAGTTTTGCAAGTGATGGAAAAGTATGTGCTCAGTAAAACTGACCAAATTTACTCTTTCAGGATCAAGTTTTAGGCAAAACGTTGTGAAATCTTAAAATCCACCACCTGCCAGCCAGAGAAAAAGTGAGCAAGCTAATTTTAAACTAAATTAGCATCCCTTGGGGAAAAAATGCAATATTGTCATCATATGCTAAAGGTTTAAAGATTTTACATGAGCCGTTAGCACTTTTTTTGGGTGATGGAAGTGACTCGACTACTACTAAATTTAGCTCAGTAGCTGTAACTAGAACACTTTTTAGTTTTTTTTTTATGTTGATTAGCTGTGGCAGCCATCTTGAATCAGATCATCTCACAGAGTTTTATCAGCTGTAGACGAACATCCAGTTAGTTTTTAAAAAGTTCCATTAAAATTCACCCGGTGGTTTATGATTTGGCAACGGATAAACAATATGCACATGCACAGACACTTTTCTCTCACAGTGTTAGGCAATATTATTGATTATTGAAGTGATTATTATAATTAATATTCCAATGAACAGACTTGTGGTTTGGATAGCGGCTCATACTATATATGTGTGGAAACACAAAATAAGTGCTGATGTTCATTATAATTCACATTTTTAGGCATCAAATTCAGACTTCTTATGTTTTTAAAACATTTTATCATAATTAAATAATAAAATAAATAAAATGCGTCCCTTTTGAATACAGTTGAGGTAAATAAACAATGTTTTTTTTAAAGAAATGTAGTCACATCTGATGTTACAAGGATATTTTTCAACCTGGCAAGAAGATTACTGATATGTGAAAACTTAAGAGGGAAAAAAAAAAACTATAATTACGAGGACAATAAATAAAACTATAATTACGAGGACAATAAATGTTTACACATATACAGTAATTGTATATATTTAAAAAGACAGTGAACTAAGGTCAGAGGTCACTACATGACATGCAGTAACCCTAAAATGAGACGGAATAAATGTCTCCCTGTGGCAGCTCCGTGAAATGCAGCAACCTGTCAACAGGTTTAAAGCTCAAGTAAAAATAAATATGAGTTATGGAATTAAGTTGGGAAGGAAACAAAATACATTTCCAAAATATTTTTTTCACCTGAAGACCTGCAAAGAGTTATTTTTTTTAAGACATTCAATTCCAGCTTGGCACAAACTTTGACAAAAGCTCAAAAATGACATTTTATGACAAGTTAAAAATCCCTGCTTCCTTTTTCTTCCCTCTAAAATTAAAAATTTCAAGCCCTGTTATTTCTTAGCTGTGCTCTCGCTCACGTAATGTTAAGTATGCACACAACGTGCACGCCGAGGCCATCCCAGGGAGGAGAACACAGTGTACCAGCGGACTGATTTACTACACAGAGCGGATGATTCCCAGGACAATCACAGCCCGAGCAACAGGCTGAAAATGGCTTCTTGTAATGTGCGTAAACACAAACACAAAAATGGACAAGAAACACACAGCGGTTGTGTTCAGGACAGATCTGGGCACAGCTTGCTGTGTGCAAGTGATAAGTTAAATCCTGCAGGACATGACCTGCTCTTTCCAAGTCATTAGTCTAAAGTAAAAAAAAAGTCCCTTGTGTTTGTTGGATTTTACCTCACTGTCTCAGGAAAGACTAAAAACAGAGTCCTGTAAAATAAAATAAAAAAACAGTACAACAGCGTGGTGTTGAGTGGGGGATGGAATAAATGTTAATTTACTGTTTGTATGAGAGCAAAATTTAAAGTAAAATAGGAAGGGAAAGGTTTTCAATGACAAAGTCCAGCTGCTGTAAGTGCTCCCCTGAAGGAGTGAACAAACTCCAACATTCCTCCTTTCGGTTCAGTTTGGTATTTAATAGTTTTGCTTGGTAGATAAATGAGATGAAAACTGACAACAACCTGAGAATTGAACGTTCAGATCAAAAAACGCTTCTTACCAAAATATTCTAAAATCGACGGAAAGCACATTTCATGCCAGAGTTTAAGACTTGGATCATGTTGGAGTTAGTACTACTAGGCCTGTCACAATAGCACATTTTGCTGGGTGATTAATTGTCTCAGAAATTATTGCAATAAACAATAATATTGTTTGAAATTTGACAATAATTAGTAATTATTGTCAAATTTAAGAAGAAATGTTGGTTTATTTTTGTGTATGGTACATTTTTTGACCACTAGATGGTAGTATAACACTGTTTGAACCTAAGGATGGATGGTGAGGGAGCGAGAAGCGTGTCTCTAAGAAAAATGGGAGGGAGGCCACTTGACGTGACATGGGCTGTCTCTCCTTCCTGTTTTTCGGTTCTCAAAATGACGGCCGCTCGGTGTGGTTTGACCTCTTTAGCATAGGATTTTTCACAAAGCTTTTAATAAATTTGTTCTCAGCTTCTTTTTGCAGAGAAACAACTTTTTAGACGAAAGCACGGGTTTCAACCATGAATTTTGGAGCTTCGACAAGCTGGAGGTTTTTTCCCACCCCACTGCCTGTTAGCTTAGCTCGTAGCTTAGCTTCTCAGCTTAGCTGCTTTTAACCATCCAAAAACGTCATTTTGGATGGTTAAAACAGATTAAGAGAAAAGAGAAACGAGGGGTCAGTGAAGAGCACCGGTGTTGAGCTTTTTGTCATCAAATGTGTTCAGTAGAAAGAGACACGAAGAAACGATAAAGCCGATAAATGAAAATGAGGTTGATAATTTTCATTCATCATGCGATTAATTGATTTATTGTTTATGCGACAGGCCTAGGTACTACCTCATCTAATTTGAGCTTGAAATCTGTAAAAGGTAACTATTTTAGTATTTGTTTTTAAAGGTGGGGTGACATGATTTTGGAACTATGCATAAAGTGGCACAACATTTATAAGTTTTATCATTCAACTATGTTCGTTTTTACAAGCAAAATGATAAATCAATGAAAATTTGATTTAAAAGTGATTTTGAAATTGGCGCCGTGTTTCGTCAAGGGACATCCGGGTACTTACGCATGCGACGTCGAGACGTAGAGACATGAAGTTTCTGTCTGCCGCTGCTATTAGCACGCAGTGTCATTGTCTTCAATATCGCCTATTTTCTTTTGTATAACTTGAAAAATGCCGGTACGTTGTGTCGCATTTGGGTGTTCTAACATTGCCAGCTCTGTAGACGACTACGATCGGGTTCCAGCACTTCACCCTCGGAACCTTGCTCATCTGGAATGTCGGAGTCCCCCTCGCTCCACCTCGCTCACGGAACGGTAAGGACCAAATAAATACGGCTGCGGACCTAAAATTAGAATCAGCTGTTTCTTGTTCATCACTCGAACTAACTTCGGCTTCCCAAACTGAAGACAAATCTCTCAAATCTTCACTTAAATTGCTTAATTCCTCAGTTTGTATATTCTCTGCCATAGTTATTGACAATGTGCGTTCAATACATTACGTCATAAAAATGCGTCGGCGTTTGACCCCTCCTTTCTCCACCCGAAAACTCAGACGCACTACAGAGAACTATTTTATTAAAAAATACTTTTATATATTAATTATTCGAAGCATCTGTGTACCAAAAAAATCAAAGCTGAGTACCGGTAGCTACTCTGCCACTTTATGCATACAGTAGTTCCAACATCATGTCACCCCACCTTTAAAGGTCAGTCAAAACTTGTCCAGTGCTTCATGATGTTCACACGCACACGGTAATACAAAAGTATGAAGCTGAAAACAGATCTTCATACAATATATGCATACAGAGTCTAATCCACAGAAATAAAATTATATAGAAGGTTGAATATTTTTACTTCTTTCCAAAAGACACATTTTACTGAACACCATCAAGCATTTTATTTTTACTTGAGTTGAAACCATGTCAAAGCTACAGACTTGGCTGAGTAACAAACGTTCACTTTGTAACATCAACCTTACAACACGCCCCACAAGGGTTATTTCACAGCCAGAGTACTAATTGCACAACTCAAAGTACCATGCACTCTGTCCTGCATCAAACTTTGTCCAATGCAACAAGTGCACTATAGAAAAAGATCATCCCAGACACCAGTTATGCAGTAATAAACTGGATATTTATATTTTTTATAATCTATAAAGTCAATGTCTGATTCAATGTCAGCCTGCAGCTGATATCTCAGCAGAACCTTGAGCTAAAAAATGACTCCTTCATTTGAAACAAACGAAAACAGAACACCGTCATGTTTCAAAAGTCATATTTGTCATAAAGTTTTTAAACTGTGTAAACAAAACTTAAATCTACTAAGCAACGAGGGAGGCACATCTTCCAAATTCAAGGCTAAAACCAAGGAAAGTGAAGTTCGTCAGGTTCTGCCACCTATCCTGCACGAGTGTCTGCATAATCTTTCTGCCAGACAAACGCCACCAGATGAGTCAGAAAAATTAAACGGTTTGCTTCAGCGTGCACCGTTTGTGCACACATTGGCTGGTTCAGTGATTTTAATCGTGCAACAAACTCACACCCTGATCATTTTCAAATAAACGCAGGCAGAGCTTCACAGGTTTGTAAAATATACAACGCAGAGACGGGAGAAGAAATTAGAATAAAACTAAATGTACGCACACACTGAGCCGATAGCGAGTGTGAAAATGTATATGCACCTTGTCAGAGCACGTTTATAGTTTATGCTTCGACTTATTCAGAAAACAGTCTGAAAGTGACTCGAACCCATTACTGCGATTATCCGAAAGGTGTGAGTGACCAAACGTAGGCATGAATAAAGCGATTTAGAAAACACTCATGAGGATTTAAGGAATCGTGACCACCTCTTCAGAACAGAGCGTCAGTGATGAAATGTAACGTGACACAGCCGACAGGAAACGAGGGAGAAGGCTGTTCGTGTGAGCGCCACGTGCATCAATATATAGTGTACCCCGTTTGCAGCTGCAGTTTATTCAGATACGAATTAAAGATTTAAAGTAAAACCAGTTGCAGGTGGAGTGCAGGAACAGCAGATGGTGGAAAATAAAGCCTAAACCCTGTAAAACCAACAACGTGATTCCCATAAGAGGGTTTGTCTGGTTCATTCCTGCACATGTTGTGCTCCAAAGTGTTGTAATAAGATGTTCTTTTTCTTATTTAAGGGCCAAAGCTGGAGCACTGGGGCAAAGTCAGCCCCACACACACACACACACACACCTCAGAATCTCAATAGGGTATTTTCCCTCTAACAGTATGTGGCACAACAACCCGACAGTAATCACACAACAGCCTGTTAATGTGTCTTTCAAAGGCTCTGTGGTGTTTGCTCAGGGAAGATGTCAGCTGGCAGAAAGTCGGCACGTGCGGAAGAGGAACAAGCCTTTCAGGGGTGTCCTGTTCGGCCTCTGTTAGGATTTAATTCAAACACACTTGTGGCAAGAAACTCAAAAGGCATGTGGTTTTGCAACATCATTACATAATGGTCCAGGTGCTCCGAACATGCACGAGACAACGATGCAAGAGGACTTCAGTTCTGTTTGTACGGTTCAAGCTTTCTGCAAAAAGACAAATCTAAAATTTTATATGCACACACCAATGTCTGAATTAAAGAGGATGCAAGTCAAAGACGAGGCCTGGAAGCAGGGGTGTGAACACTGAATAATGAGGGCCGAGATAAAGGAAAGATTTGTGTGCTTCTTCCGGCTGTCCTCTCCCTTCCCACCACTGGGAAGGAGTGTGTCAAAGAGTGCATTGTTTCTCACCATGTATCCGTTTGTGCTCATCCCGTGCTCCAGTTTAATGCCTCCGTGGTCCCCACGAGTCCTTTCTTCCTCTCAGTATATACGCAGCGCCCTCCCCTTGAAACTAGCAGTTTAGTTAGCCTGCTGAAAGACAGGAAATGCCTGTCAGGCAAATGAATAAGAAGTGGCAGCTGCCTATACATGGTACGAATGCAGAGAATCTCCACAGAGTCGTCCCTTCATCCTCCCAGGGAACAGAACGAGACAGAAAATATTAAAAATAATTTACACCTTAAAGGGGACCACAGATCCAAAATTCATTTTTTAATGTTTTTTTTACTCAACTTTGGTTATGTACTTCTTAAAAAAACAGTCCTACGCCAAAAAAATGCACCCAGTGGTATATTTACTCTAAGTATATTTATTTTTCAGTGATATAAATGTCTCGTTTTCAAATCCTGCAGCTTGTGACGTCACAAGCTGCAGGACAATCCCCCCACCCCCACCTTGAGTCCAGCCCCTCACCTAGCAACCCCTGGTGATGCTCCACCCACTTCAGTATAAAAGACGTCACAGTTGTTTTTCCTGAGTTCATGTCAGCACAATGGCTACTAGAGTTCGATGTTTCGTTGTTGTTAAAATGCAGTACCGCTAATAACTAATTATCTATCAACGAAAAAACTTATTTACGGGCTCTTAAATCAACCGGACGACTGCTCGCGGACCATATCCGGTCCGCGCCGGATGTGGTCCGTGAAAAAAGCGGTCCCCGCTAGAGAGAGCGTGTATAGCAGTTAGCAGCCAGTGTGTTACTCTGCAGCCTTATTGCTTGTTTTCGAAGAGTCAGACGAAGAGTTTTTAACATGGAGGGTGAACTTATGGATGTTTCTCAGCGGCCTACGCGACGCGTCAGCGCCTCATTTGCCCTGCCCAAAATGGCGTCTGCCTCTGGGTCTGACTCAGGGTCCCCTTTGGAGGGCGGAGTTAATGTCAACAGATTTTTGAAGGGCGTGGCCTTATCATAAACAGCCTGTTCAGATCGGAAGTCAGAAAAGGCACAACTAGAAAGGGGATATTTTATTTTCTAAGAATGATTTTGTGCATTAAATTGAATGAACATGGTCTGGATAGCCCACAGATAAAAATTTATAAGACCAATATTTGGTCTCCTTTAAAACCTACTGTTTGAGGAACTGAGTCGAGGTGAACAGTCAGGTTTGTACCACCCAGGTTCGATCTCAATACCAATTTGTATCGGTTAAAACAAACAGCCACTTTCAATATTCAGGTTTGCACATTTCAAACTGCACGTCGTTAACGCAGCCCGTTTCTCAAGCAGGGACTCATTCATGACGGTTCCTTCAACAGAAACAAAGATGGTGAGGAAATCACTTGCTTTACATAATCAAACAGGGTTGAATGTCAGTTTGTCACTCCTGTAAGAAGATGACATTATTCAAATCACCCATTAAGATTGTTTTTCTTTTTAATATAAAAAGTTAAAAAACGCGTAATGACATCTGTATTTTTCTGTATAGCTGAAGTGAGACATGCAGATAAGAAAAAAATAGCCATAAGCTGCACCTTTGACTCTCTGAAACAATAAAAAAAACATAATAATAATTCTTAGCTTTTTGTTAAAGACTAAAGCCTTAATGACTCTGCTGCCAACCATCAGAAGTCAGCTTAACCTCACACATCTGCCTTGCTTAACCTCACACATCTGCCTTGCACACGTGTGTAGAAACAACTTGGTTGTGTCTTCCAAACGTCCGACCACTTCCATCTGATCAGACACAACGATGGGCTGCAGCGCAAACCAGGGTGGGCTCAAAGAGAACACCACTGCATCTGTTGACATTCTGAAGCCTCTGATTTCATCACGAGGAACAAATAAAAAGAAAATGCAAGTGCAGGAGTGTGTCGTCTTTGTGTGAGTGTGTCCCCTGCTGTACCCAGATGGCCCAAGAACACAGAGTGCTAAGCTAACAGACAAGATAAAGACGGAGCTAGTGAGCTGCAAGAACACTGTGGTCCGACACCCCACGGTGAATTAACCCGGCTCTGCTCCACTATCGGTCGATGCAAAGCTGAGAGCTCTCACAACAACACACGTTGTGATGTTTCAGTCGCTGCGCAGGTGTTAGCTGAATCTGGCTCTTCTCGCTTTAGGCCTGAAATGAAGGCTCTGCTGATTGGGTCCAAAGCCTCATGACTAAACTGTAATTACTGACACGTGACATAAAACCAACAATCTGAAGTGTCTTTTCCTCAACAGAGTTCAGTCGGGTCCTCTGGATGGTTTCATTGTTTTGTTGAGACATTTCGTCCTTCATCCATAGGACTTCTTCAGTCAGAGGCGCCACAACAAACTCAGTCCCACAAGCAGCATGCTCACATAGTGGACCAACCAGTTTGCTGCTGATAAGACTGTTTCTGGGGCCCTCGGACTGACGAAGTCCTTTGGATGAAGGACGAAACGTCTCAACAAAAACAGACACCGTTCAGATGACCTGACTGAACATTGGATTTTTTTTTTTTTTTTAAACCTGGATTATTACGCATGAACTTTGTCGTCTTTTCCTCAGTTTCCATATCAAAACTGAGACATCCGTTCCCAAATTCACATCCCGGGTCTTGTGCAAAATGGCAAGTTAAACTTGGTAATAACTTATTGTCATTACACCCACAACACAAATAAAAAAATAAATGTCTGGCCTCAAAAAAACTTGACCAATCAAGTGTGCACACTCTGTGTACGACATAAACAAATGATGTAAACATAAAGCACGACTCTTTCGGGTGGCTGTGGCTGAGTGGTTAGAGCAGTCGTCTTCCAGTGCAAGAGTTGGGGGTTTGACTCCACCAGCCGTCACATGTTGACACTGAACACCACATTGACTCCAACGTGTGTCCCATCAGTGTATGTGATAAAGCTCTGGTTATTCTTTGTAAAAAATATAGTAGAGTGCTGTATGAATAGGTACAGGTAGTCCTCGAGTTACGACGGAGATCCGTTCCTACGCTCCGTCGTAAAGCGAATTTCGACGTAACTCGAAACATACGTCCAAACTGCACCTTATACGTACAATACTGTATTTTACCAAGCACTTAGCCTATCCCAACACAGTACCTTAAATATTTGTCCAAAAACACATACATTTCAGAACCATAATGAAGGGAGAAAAGAGTTAATTTCCTACTCTGGACTGCTGATGAAACCTTTTCCTCTGTTCCTCCCTCCCTCCACCGGATTCTCCATTCGTCTACGTTGTAAAACCGCCGTCCATAAAACAGCTACTTTTCCACAGCTGCTGCATGTCCAGCTTGCTCCAACAGGTTTTGTTTTGTTTTTTGAATGTCCAGAGGACCAGACTTATCTTTTTTAGAGAGTACAGGCAGCTGTAACCTCCGCAACGACCGCAGCTAAACCGAAAACTGCGTAAATCAACTTCAAAATAAATAATTAAAAATTATTATTATTATTTTTTTAATGGGAGGTGCGTCGTAACCGCGAAACGTCATAACTCGAGGCCGTCATAAGTCGAGGACTACCTGTATATGAGGGCACAGATTGTAATGTAAAGAGCTTTGAGTGTCTTGATAAGATGGAAAAGTACTATACTGTACAAGTACAGTCCATTTACCATTTCATGAACCTACATTTAAACAACCTAAATATTGACACTCAGTCACATCAGGCTCACGCTCAAAGTTGAGCATAATCAGAAACGTCTGCTACCAAAAGAGTCATCCTTCCACCGCACCTCGTTGTGCTGAAAGTCCAATGACGAGTCTGCAGCTCAATAAATAACTTGTCCATGATTGACATGCCGTGTTTTGCTGCTCTACCTCTTCGCCACCTTTATGCTTCCAGTCTGACGACTGAGATTAATTTTTTTTTTTTACATCTTCCCTCTTCTCGTGTATGATCCGTTTGTCCCTTCTATATCACCTTCCTTTCACAAGTTTCCTTTTCTCCTTCTCCTCCAGCTCGTGTCAGCCAGTCTTCAGGACGGTCAGTTCAGCGAGGCTGAATTCCTGGGATGCCTCTTACATATGGTCCACATTCCTGCCGGTCTGCAGAGAGGCCCACCACTCCACACACTGCCGGCTCTTGCAGAGACCAGCCCAGAGCTGAGCGAGCTAGCGCAATTGCTTCAGCCTCGAAACACGCAGCCTTTAGTTTGGTTGGAGCGGTGCTCGCATGACGAGGGCCCTCGTTAAAGAGTCGGCGAATCAAAACCCAGAAACACAACCCGAGCCTGCACAGTGTTCACGCAGCTCGCACACGGACAGCTTTAATTTCGCTCTACGTACACGAGTGCAAGTACAACGAAACACGATAGTCTTATTTTTTTTAACTAAGTCGCCTATAGAAAGGTGTGAAAAAGTAAACCCAAGACACTCCTTTTGGAGGAAATCCCACACTTAATTATATTTTCAATGATATTGCCTGAAAACTTTCCACTCCTTTCATCCAAATAGGCTCGACTAAATGAGAGTGAATAAACGACAAAGAGAAATAACCCAGTTCTGATGACAAACGCATATAGAGAGCAGGTGTGCGTAGTGTGAAAGTGCACATAACTAAGGTTTGCTTGGTAAACTCCACACCAAGTCCTGACGACAGTCTCACTCTCCATAACGCAAACGCAACCCAATCTGGGAGCAAACTGGAGTGGCACCAGAACATTGATTTAGCATGATGGAATACTGCAGTGTACAGGAATGTGCTGCGTTCATCCTAAGGGTTTAAGTAGAATTGTACCAAAAAAGAAAATTAAAACTCCAAACGCAAAAACCCTGTGCTCACCAGGTGGAAGAGAAGGGAGGTGGTCCGGTTGGAGTTACAGGCAGAAACCCTGCACTCAGCCTACACATGCTCCAGTATGCCAGGGTTCACTTCCCCCCCTTCTCATTTACACATACTTGTTCTGTGAAAATGTGCACATGCAAGCACATCGTACCACCTGCCTCCACACTATAGACACCTACAGCATCACAACGTCGCCACCAACCTGGTTCTCTTTACCGGTTATGTAAGACGCGCCGATTGCAACGCTGAGCCTTTCGCAACAAAACGTGGACGTGACATGTGGAAAAGAATGCTCGAGCAGGCGCGAGGAGGAATTAATCAAATGGAGACGAGGCTGTCTGGGTGTGGCCGTTGGGTTGTGCAACCTCACTGCAGCTACTGCATTTCCACCGCACAGACCATCCCGTCTGACTGACCTTCAGCAGCAGCCTGCACTCAGACCTGTTTGGTTACAAGTTATCAAGTTATACAGCCAAGGGCCTTTTTTTTTTAACTTGAAAAATCTGGTTCTGATCAATGACAGCAACAGTGATGAGGCAAGCATGTTTGTGAGCATGCTGGAAAGTTACAGGAACAGCTCGCCATGCAAACGAATGGTCTACACGTTTCATAAAATGTCAAATCCCTGTTTGCGCGTGGAGTAACAATTAGAGTAAACTCTTACTTTCAGCGTGACATTTTACTGGAGATTATAGAGCACACACACATCAGATTCAACCGTCGCCTCCTCTTAGATGTTCTGCGTGTGAGAGGAGTGGCCCTGCGGACATCGCTGCTGGACGGCTGCATGCATCACAACGCAGCGATAACGTCTGGACACGCGCGTGCAGGTGACTCGAAAACAACCACAGCCCCGACAATGGAAATATTCTAACAAGACAGCAAAGGGAAGTGGAACACGGGTCAGAATAGGATGTACACGTACGAGAACAGACGCACTGAAGCGGCGAATCCGTTAATTTAGAGAACTCAAAAAAACGTAACAAAAATTATAAATAAAAACTCAGAATGCACACTTACAGTATCTAACAGTGGAAGCTGCTTGTGAAGCTTCCTGCTTGAAGTGTGGGCGGCTCTATTAAACAGGTCGGGTCATTCAAACGCCTCGCAGCCTGCTCACACAAGTCCAGTCCTTTCAGGTCCAGTCAGCAGCAACATGCATCATTTATGACTT
>JBBPBX010002559.1:10035-20714 GCA_038048925.1 Garcialebias charrua
GAATAGAATATATGTACGTAAAGTATTAAATAAATCCTTTGATTTTTGTAATTTCATCCTTTTAGGATCATTTTTGTTACATTTGGCAGTGTAGTGCAAATATTGATAACGCTGCCGGCTATATATAAATATATATATATATATATAATATAGAAAATATATAAATAGCGGATTGGATTAGCTTCCCCTAATTTTCATAAGACATTTGTGCTTTTGAAATTGTGGACCTAAAAAAATTAATAAGCGTTTTAGAAATTGTGGAACTAATTTTTTAATTAGCGGTGCCCAGCTGTGTATTTGCTAAAAAAAAAAGCTTAAATTAGCTAAAAAAATAAGCTGAAGAGAAGCTGAAAAGGCAGAAAGAAGTTTAAACTACCAGAATGAAGCAGAAAGAGCTAAATTGAGCCCAAAAATGTGCAATTAGCTGAAAAAGTTTAACTTTACATAAAAAAGCTAAATAGTAGCTGAAACGGCAGAAAAGCTGAAACTAGCAGAAATAACTTGAAAGGAGCACAACAAACATAAATTAGCAGAAAGAAGTTAACTAGGCTGAAAGAAGCAGAAATGACCACATAAAAGTTGAATTGAACTGAAAACTGCTGAAAATAGCTTTAAAATGCCTGAATAAATAGAAACGAGCAAGAAACAGCTGAAAAGTAGCCACAAAAAAAAAACTGAAAGAAGCCGAAATTACGAGAAGGTGGAGAGAGCAAATTTTTACTGAATTAGGCTGAAAAAGTTGAAGTGAGTGCAAAAAATGTGGAATTAGCTGAAAAAGCTAAATTTAGCATAACACAGCTTTAAAGTAGCTGAAATGGTAGTCAAAGCTGAAACTTGCATAAATAAGCTGAAAGAAGCATAATAAACTGAAATTAGCAGGAAAAAGTTTACATTTAAATGTAATTAGCTAAAATAATCTGAAAGGAGTACACAACTGCTGAAAACAACTTAATTTGGCTGAAAGTAGCTGAAAAAAGTTTAAATTTGCAGAAGGAAACTGAAAGAAGCTGAAGCAGAACAAAAAGTAAAAGGAGCAGTAAAAGGTTGCAAACAGATCTAAAGATTTGAAGGATGTAAAATGATCTCAGTTAATTTTCCGTGAGAAATAAAATGGCAGAAAAGGCTAAATATTTCAAAAAGCTAAAGCTGCACCAATACCAAAAGTCACAGCAGGATTGTCCAAAAAATAGCTAAATATTTTTTATATACAAGTTGTTGAATTAGCTTAAAAACTGCAGGATGAGAACCGCGTGGAAAAACGTTCAGAAGAAAAATGGATCAGAATAGTCAAGTGTGAATGCTTCATAAACATTCACACAACGAGAGCTAAAAGCACAAAATACCAGTAGGTGCTAAATGATTGATGTGCTTCAAAGTTCTCTGGATGATGTAATTGTTCTTCAGAGATGGGATGATAAAAATGGTTAATGAGAAAAGACAAGATCAGAGGATGGAGAGTCTCTTTTTTTTAAAACAGTCATGGAGCTTTAAACTCGTGATGAATTTAAAAACAGCTACCTGACCAGTCGAATGATAATCACACTCTCAAATAATAGAGAATATCTACAGGAGATTAAAAAAAGGAGCAGAGAAAGAATTGGAATGCAGGACATGAAATGTTGCCAGAAATTGAAGGGGGGAAAAAAAAGAGTGAAATTAAAAATGTGAAAGCAAGGGAAGGGCAACGAGGAAGGAAAAGAAGTGAATGAAAGGACTGCTCATGGGGCTAGCATCCTGACGGTGCAACAACGAAGCTTTTAGCTCAGTCAGAGGCATTGTGAGACAACATGGCCTCAGGTATAACCTTTCACACACACACTTGTCCTGTGGCCTACTTTATCTATAAATTACACACACAGGAAATAAGAAGGTGTGTGCATGTGGGCGGGGACAGCTCACAGGGCATTACACACCTCCAGACCTTCAACTAAGAAACCAGTAAAAAAATAATAATAATTAAGACACAAATCTTTGCTCAAGAATCATGTTTTCTCTGTTTTGCACAAACATCTTCCAACTGATTCATATCTCAACCTACAACCACGTCTATCTTCAATAAAGTCTTCCAACAGCACAGCCCACCCTGAAGCTACACTCAGCTTTTAAAATACGCTACAACGGCTCCGTTATTTTGTCGAGTCACCATTTGTGAGCGCAACAGACTCCTTGATGTAATGCAAAAGTAAAAAATAAATAAATAAATACAGTACTCCTCTTAAATCCTGGTTTACTTTACATAATATATTTTTAAGCTTTTCCATTCTCCGGACTTCACAGATGAAGGATCAGGTCATAGAGCTGGTGTTTGCCATCAGCTCGAGTCCTGAATGCAAATGTTACAGTCCAGAAAGTGAAACTAAAAATAGGCTGGCAACAACACAGGGATCTTATGCAAAGCTAACCTTACACTGGCCCCGTTTGAACCCACAGGCCTCGGCTGGTTGGACCAAAACAGATTCAACCGGAACAACAATTAATTCTCATTAAACTTCATTAATGTCATTTAACCTTTCAAAATTATTTTTATCCAAGTTTTAAAATCTTGATTATAAATGACTGGTGAACTCTGCACAAGAAAATCTATGGACCTGATCCTTATGTAAAAGCACAGATGACAAATAAATACTTATCTATGAATATATGGTGTCGGCCATCTTGAATTTTGACCCGGCAACCCAATTTCGGAAAAGGATCTTTTTGACTCCTAGAATGAAAGTTGGTGCCTCACTTTTCATGCATCGCACTCACAACATTCACAGACGGATGGACGGACATAAGGGATTTCCAATTCACCCTTTTCGCTCTGCGACAGTGGACAACAAAAGTTAGGCCATTTTAACACTTATTAAAATATTTTACAATATTTTACACTAGGGATGCATGATGATATCGGCATGGTATCAGTATCGGCTGATATTAGCGATAAAGTTAAATATCGGCCATCCCATTAAAAAAGTCCCTGATATAAAATCTTGTTTTAAGTTAATTTTTATTTTAAGAAACTGTCAAGTACCGTATATCTATTAATGCACTACTACATATGTGCTTTTCACTTGTCACTTGTGAACAGTTAAGATTTGTGAAAATTTACTAATTTGAACTGTTCGAGTGTTGTCATTTTGTTTGAGAGAGTAAATGTCATGAATAAATTTGACATTAAACATAATCCACGTTGAAGTGTTACATCATATTGAAGTGTTGAAGTGTTACAGATATAATAAGATTTATTCTTCTTTCTGCCACCTTTCATTTTTTTACATTTTGTACACTATCATTATGAGATTGCCTTGTATTGTTTCTTTTGTAAAAAAATGAACAAATTTAATAAACATAAACATAAACATAAACATCATTTTCAGCCCCCTTTTGGCATCTGGATTTAATAAACAGGTCAAACTGACAAAGACCATGCAGAATACTGTAGTATTTTAATTCCACAGCAGATAAAGTTAAGTAGTCTCTGTAAGTAGGTCTAGAAAAAAATAACTTTAGTATTGGTATCAACCAAATAAGTTTAAACATATCGGCGTATCAGATATCGGCCATAAATCCAATATTGTGCACCCCTATTTTACATTAAGTATGAAAGTTATTTTCTTCTTCTTCTCTTTTTTCCATTTATTTTAGTTCAAATGTGGGGGGAGTGTTGGCACAGAGGCTAGAGAAGGCGAGTCTATGATCGGAAGGTCACTGGTTCCATTCCCCGGAGCGATATCAAAATGTGGGTGGGAAAGGTGAAGCACCCACACCTGCCTTCACCCTCAACCCCCACCATCTGCTAGGCGTGCTAGTCGGCAGCTCTCTGCTCCACACAGAGGTCTGTGGTTGTGTCAGGAAGCGCATCCGGCATTATTTTTTTTTATTTTTTTTAAACTGCCAAGTCTTCGTTTGAGCTAGCTTGCTGTGGCGACCACTGAGGAAGGAGCTGCCGAAAGAACGTTACCGGTACGTACTCTTTATTTTACATAATACAACTGTTGTTAGGTAAAATCTAGCCTGGTTAAAACCAGACCCTTGTCCTTCACTTCGCTTTGTACTAAGGTCTGGGATTTCTCCCATAGACAACGATTTCTCCGGTAGATTTTTGACCGGACCAATCAGAGAACAGAAGGCGGATTACCGGACCAATCAGAGAACAGAAGGCGGAGTTTTGAACGACGTCGACTGACGTCGTCAGTTAAAATGGCTGCCGCCACGAAGGAATTTTCATGAAAACAAGGTAAAAAACTATTATTTCTTTGCTGAGAAAAAATATATTTCTTAGCTGACGTTATATCAGAAGTGTTCCTGAGCTTAACAGTTCCTAAATCAATTCACGAAATTAATAATAATAATAATAATTGTCTAAGCTTGTCATCTGCGTATGTTTCCCATACACAGACGAAATTCGTCTCTGCATTTAACCCAACCACCTACCAGGCGGTGCAGTGAGCAGCCATAGAAGGCGCTCGGGGAGCTGGAGAAATAGGTGTGCACTCATAAGCTGTGTTTCCATCCATTTTCATTTCGATTTTTGAGCTAATTTTTGAAATCTCGCAAATATGTAAATACAAATTAATGCGAAGCAGAAGTGTTTCCATCTGCTGGCTTGAAGCGCATCTACCAAGCCACGCACAGCGTCATTACGTCAGACGTCAGCGTCATTACGTCAGACGTCGGCACTGCGCATGTCTACAGTAAACAGGAAGTAGCAGTTGAAAACAGAACCTGGCCACACATCTCGTCAAAAAGGAGAGAATATTTCAGGTACGTGTTGCTATCGGTCGAGTTGTATTTATTCTGTCATACAAACTAGTTTTAGCGATGTTACATGTTGTCCGGAGCGGAAACAGCTGATCAGTCACGTGACGTGAATGTTCGCTTCGGCAGCACGAGTCGGCAAATGTGTTTCCATCTGTCGCTGTGCGCATCTGCTCATTTTCGAACATCCCAAAAACCACCTCAAGCGAGCGTATAAACTTTTTGGCGAACTTGAGAAAGTAAATACGGATTTTGCCGTTTCCATTAAGCTTTTCTGCTGCGATACTTCAAAATGCGCACCTAGAAACCTTGATGGAAACACGGCTATAGACACCCCAAGGTGTGTAGTGGCCGGGACGCGAACCCGCGTCCTTCGGGTCCCAAGTCAAACGCCCTAACCACTACACCATCTTGGCTCCTATCTGCTGGATTTAAATAGTTTCGGTTTGACATTTTCCAAACAGCCTCGGGTGCGCTACGAAAATAAATGATAAAAAATCGAATTTTATCTCAAATGTTTCATCCAGGCTAACAGTCAGTAAATTAGAGCCATATAATTACACACTGGTAGCAGAAAAAATATCCACCGAGTGGTTTCTGAGCCATTTATCTGATACAAAACTCTGCCTTCTGTTCTCTGATTGGTCCGGTCAAAAATCTACCGGAGAAAGCGTCGTCTATGGGAGAAATCCCAGACCCTAGTACAAAGCGAAGTGAAGGACAAGGGTCTGGTTTTAACCAGGCTAGGTAAAATCAAGCGTTGGTAGCGATGAGCTGGAATTGCTGACCAGAGAAGCACAGAGCGAACGACACCAAAGTTTCCACCGAACTCGGAACAGGGCATGTGAAGTCAGTTTCAGCTTTTATTGTGAAGGATTTGCATCTGCATTTAGTCAATGAAAACCAGCTAAGTTGATCCTCTTATGTCAAAAGGTAACACCCCAGACATTCACACACTCCACAACAAGACCAAAAACGAAGTTGTGCAAACGCTGAAGCTACAAACAGCTGTAATGAGACAAACAAGCATTCTTATTTTACTGTACTCCACAGTGTTATAAACCAAACCACAACCATACGGATCACAAACATCTTTTAAATCACTGCAAATACCCAGAACAGACATATCATGCTCTGTTTCAGTTAACATCTCTGATCTCTGCTGAACCATAATAATCTGATTATTAATCTGATTCTTCCAGGATGCTTCCCGTCTAATTTCAAGGTTGCCAGCGCACAGTAACTACAACAGGATGTCATGGTCCTAAACACATTACACGGTCAGCCATGTTCGTTTGAACAGACGTGCTTATTTGTTGCCCTTCGGAAAGCAAAAGACAAACGGCAGGAAAAATTAAACGAGTCCTGCTCGAGTTGAGCAACATTTTACTCACAGTGTGGACATTCATGAAGCGTTCACACAACTGTGAGCCATTTTTCTTCTGGACGTTGTTCAGCATCTTTCTCGTTCCACAATTTTCGTGCTATTTCCACAAATCATAAATCAAGATGTTCATCTTCCAGGACAATCCTGCTATGACCTTTGGTATTGGTGAAACTTTAGCTTTTTGAAATATTTAGTCTTTTATGCCATTTATTTCCTCATAGAAAATTAATTGAGCTCATTTTACATCTTTCAAATCTTTAGATGTGTTTAAAACCTTTTACTGCTCCTTTCACTTTCTGTTCTGCTTCAGCTTCTTTCAGCTTCCTTCTGCAAATTTAACTTTTTTTCAGCTACATTCAGCTGTTTTTCTTGCTATTTTGTGATTATTTTCCATTCTACCAACAGTTTTGTTCTTCTGACTTCTTTCTGCTAAGTTCAGTTTGTTATGCTCTTTTCAGCTTATTTATGCAAGTTTCAGCTTTTTCTGCTATTTTGGCTTGTATTTAGTTGTTTTATGCTAATATTAGCTTTTTCGGCTAATTCCACTTTTTTTTTAAATACTCATTTAAACTTTTTTCTGTCTAATTCAGCAAAAAAATTTCCCTCTTCTTCCTTCTGATAATTTAAGCTTATTCTACATCTTTAGCTACTTTTCAGCTGCTTTTTGTTAATTTTGGCTTTTTTCCCCCCCCAGAAAATTTCCAAATCTGTTTTCTTTAGCTTATTTAAACTTGTTATATCTTTTCAGCTAGCTTTTTAGCATTTTAGCTCATTTCAGCTGTTGTCTGAATTCAAGTTTTTGTGACAGTTTCTGCTACTTTCAGCCTAGTTGACTTCTTTATGCCAATTTCAGCTTGTTATGCTCCTTTCAGCTTTTTCCTGTTAGTTTCAGCTTTTTTCGCTGTATCAGCTACTATTTCGCTCTTTTGATGCCAATTTTATCTTTTCAGCAATCTCCACATTTTTAAGCTCATTTCAGTTCTTTCCCCTTTTTTCTGGTAGTTTAAGCTTCTTTCTACCTTTTCAGCCACTTTTAGTTTTTTATTTTATTTTACTAATTTTGCCTTTTTAAGCAAATTTTTTTAACTATTGTGCTCATTTCAGATTATTTAAAAAACAAATTCATCACGAGTTCTTTCTGCTTTATTCTGTCAACTTAGGCTTGTTCTTCCTTTTCAGCTACATTTCAGATTCATTTTTTTAGCTAATTTCAGCTGTTTTCCAGCAAGTTTTTTCTGCAATAAGCATTCACACTGGATTTTCACAGGAAATGCAGTAATCTAGTTCTTTTTTACGTTGGAGTAAACCAACGTGACGATGAAACCAAGAGCACGATGACGCTGAGCTTCAAGCCGACAAACAATAAAAATCAGCGACGCTGCGTTCATCTGACAGCTCAGCAGCACTTTACAACAAGTGCATCTCTTTTGGAAAACAGCTAAATAAAAATGTTTTCATCATGATGGAACAATATGGCTTTGTTTCTGAAGAAATGAGACTTCCATTTGTGCCAGCAACACCTTTTGAGCTCAGATTTTCATTCCAACCTATCACCTGTATGAAACTTGACCAAAAACTGACTTTTCTTGTTTTCAAGTAGGATTGTGGAAAAATTATGAATAATAATCATCTCACCTGTTGTAGATGGCTCTTTAAACATCCTCAGTTTGGATAAACAATTTATTTCTGACTGGATTGAGCTAAAGGCTAGGTGTCAGTTGTGTAATAATTGGTTATTTAGGTAGATATTTAATTATATTCTTGTAAGAAATTCTCCAAGCTGCACCAGAACTGCTACAGCTAGCTACTGCTACTTTTAATTTAGCATATAGGCACATTGTGAAAAACTGACAGCCAAGTAAGGATTTATAAAATGTCAGTTGTATGATCAGCAGGGAAATGTTTGAGGTGCTGTTATAAAATCCAGATGAGCCGTTCGCTCATCAATCCACTCAGGGTTACCGGTAGGTTATTCCTCCAAAGTGAGATTGTTCAAAAATCCATCTTTAATAGTTAAGATATTACATGGACAACACAACACAGCTTTTACACCAACTAGAAGGATGGAGATTAGGATTTGTTCTGCTGAATTATTTCAGTCAGATAAATCAGCAAATCAGCACTCGTTTAAATCTTCATTATTAATTCAAACCACAAAAGGAAGTAAAAATATTCCAGTATAAACTGGTGCATAGCTACATTGTGGTGAGCACCATTTCTTGAAATAAAAATCAACAGCATTGTCAAATTTAAAGCTACTGTATTTTGTCGACTATAAGGCGCACTTTAATCCTTTAATTTTCTCAGAAATAGACTGCGAGTCTTATAATCAGGTGCGCCTTACGTTTTAATTCTGGTTGTGCTTACAAACTTCTAAATGATTTTATGCGGTTATTGTGAACGAGTTGAATAAAGTTTAATTCATCTGACTGTTTTGTTTTGCTTAATGTGCCTTTTAATCCGGTGCGCCTTATAGTCAGAAAAATACGGTAATAGTCTAAAGTGTTCTTTTCCTAGATGTATTTTTGGACCATATTTCTTATTTAATTGTAGCGTTTTGGCATCTGAGTTAATATTTGAACATTGTGACGGTCCGGTGCTTCATGTTTGAATAAACGACAAAACGGGTACAGATCTGAGCTCATGCTTAAACAATTCAAAACTCTGTTCAGTGGTTACGTCCATGTGTAAATTTAGAAACAAATATACTGTACAGACATGTGGTGCAAAAGTTTAAGAACTTTTATTGACTCCATTGACAAAAAAATTATAAAATAAAAAGCCAAAATCAAAGTTGGAGTATTCCTTGTATGAATACCACATCTGTCTGTTATTAAATAATGTAATTAGTATAAAATTAATTAAGTTAATCTTAAGTAAAAAAACTAATTGTTAATGAAATCTCATGCAATATTGTAAGATGTTACTCTCAGAGTATGTTGTGAATTACACTCTCAGCAAGGCTTGTCGCAATAAACAATAAATCAGTTAATTGCATGATAAATGAAAATGATCGACCTAATTTTCATTTATCGGCTTTATCGTTTCTTTGCGTCTCTTTCTACTGAAGACACTGGATACTCTTCACTGACCCCTCCCTTTCTCTTTATCCGTTTTAAATCCAAAATCCATTTTAACCATCTTCTTAACCTTCTTAAAGAGACATGCTACTCGCTCCCTCACTATCCATCCTTCGGTTCAAACATCTTGTACTTCATCCAGTGGTCAAAAAAGTACTACATGCAAAACAAACAAACAAAAAAAATCCTTCTTAAATTTGACCGTAATTATTAATTACTGTACTGTCAAATTTTAAACAATATTATCGTTTATCGCAATAATTTCTGAGAAAATTCATCGCCCAGCAAAATTTGTTATCGTGACAGGCCTACTCTCAGCTACTACTACACTTTTTTTATTTTATTTCTTTACTATTTACCATATCTTTCTGACTACAGTATAAGGCACATTAAGCGAAACTAAAACATTTTGACAGATTTTTGAGCACGCATTAAATTGGTTCGAGGTCAGTAAGCATAACCAGAATTAATACATAAGGCTCACTGTTGATTTTTGAGAAAATTAAAGGATGGTCTGAAAATACGATACAGGCAGTCCTCGACTTACGACGGTCTCGACTTACGACGTTCCGGGGTTACGAACGCCCTCCCATTGAAAAGCATTGTTCGAGTTACGCGGTTTATGCGCCTTTACACCAGAAAATACGGTACCGAAACTCAGCAGAAATTTATAGGAGGGAGGGGGGAGCTTCACGTGCTCAGTGGAGCAGCAGACCTCATTGTTTGGGACAGGCTGACCGGAGCAGAGGGGCTAATACAGTATGCTAACAGACCTTACTGTAAAACTCTGGATCTCTGGACCACGCGCAGAGACCTTATCGTTTGGAGCGGAGGTTTACGAGGCAGAGAGGCTACAGCTGAGCAACGAGCTAACATGCTAGCAATGAGCTAGCATGCTAACAGACGTTGCTGTAAATGCTATGGACCGCGTGAAGCTGCAGGACCAGCTCCCAGTAAGAAATTAACTCTTTTTTTCCTTCATTATGGCTCCGAATGTATTAGGCATGTAACAGTTGTAATGGGTGTACCGAACCGTTTCGGTACACCACGTTCGGTTTGGTCCACCTGCGTACCGTTTTGGTTATTTTTTTCACTCATTAAACGTTCTTAACAGGGGAATATATGCACCGTGGAACAAAATTTCCTGGGCGCGTTTCAGCACGGAGCTATTATCGCGTGGCACGCGCAGCACACGCAGCATTTAGCTGTTAGCATCTCGTACGGTCTCCTGTTTGTGAACGTTATAGCTTTCTTGTTAAAAGACGAGCGCACATTCAAAGCTGTGTGGACTTTGTTTCATGAAGACTCTGCAGCAGCAACACGTCTAACGTGAACGCGCTGGAAACTATGTCATCCGAACGTGAACGAAGAGCTGTATTAAAACTACTTCATCAGGTAATCAGAGCGGTCCAGAGCAATAACACAAGCTGTATGAGTTTTTAAATCTCTGAATCTGTCTGAACGTTGTTATA
>JBBPBX010002559.1:20815-56866 GCA_038048925.1 Garcialebias charrua
ACAGTTAAATAGAACTTTTACGATAATAGCACTGTCAGAGACATGGCTCAATGACGATAACACAAGTAATATTCACATTGAAGGGTATGAATTATTTCACATGAACAGAAATAATAAGAGAGGCGGTGGTGTCGCTTTATATGTTAAAAATGAATTAAAATGTAAACTAAATAATGAAATGTCAATAATAGTTGATAATCTTATGGAAATGATAACAATAGAAATAATAAACAAAAATGATAAAAACATAATAATAAGTTGTGTATATAGATCACCAGGATCAAATATAGAAATATTCACTGATAAAATCCTGGAGCTATTGGAGAAGAGTTTTAATAAAAAAGTTTTTCTGTGTGGAGACTTTAACATTGATATGGGAAATAAAACAGATTCAAATAACATCAGTACATTTATAAATTCAATGTACAGTTTAAATATGTATCCATTGATATCCAAGCCAACAAGAATTACAACTCATAGTGCCACAATAATTGATAATATTTTCACAAATATAACAGACGGAGAGGTGATAGGTGGTATCTTAACGACCGACTTAAGTGATCATTTACCAGTTTTCACAATCTATAAAAATGATCAAAGTATCACAAAAGAAGTTAACGCAAAGAAAAAGATCATAAACACATCAAAAAAAGTTATGGAAAAATTAAAAGAGGATCTAGATAAACAAGACTGGAATAAAGTGTATGTTGATGATGTGAACAGATCATATGATGAGTTTATGAATATCTTGGAAACTCTGTATGAAAAAAATTGTGTACAAACAAATTACACAAAGAGAAAAATTGTTGACCAACCATGGATGACAAAAGGGTTGAGAAATGCTTGTAAAAAAAAGAATTATTTGTATTCGTGTTTCTTGAAATTGCGAAGTCAAAACGCTGAAGAAAAATATAAAAAGTATAAAAATAAATTAGTAGGGATTATAAGGAAACATAAGAAAGAATATTATAGTAAATTATTAGATAAAAGTAATGGTGATATGAAAGCAACATGGCGAGTAATGAATAGTGTTATGAAGAATCATAAAGCAAAAACTAGTATTTCAAAATATTTTGTAAAAGAAAAAGATGAGGTTTATGATGAAAATGAAATTGTCAATGGATTTAATCAGTATTTTGTGAATGTTGGATCAAGCCTTGCAGCTAAAATACCAAAAGTAAATAATAATGTGAGCCACACAATTACAGGCTGTACAAGCAGTATTTTTCTAAATGGAACTAACGAAGAGGAAATAATGAAAGTAGTAAAAAATCTTACAGACAAGAGATCAAAGGACTGGGTGGACATGGATATGATGTTTGTAAAGGATATAATGAGCCATGTTATTGAGCCGTTTACATATATATGTAACTTATCATTTTCAACAGGAATATTTCCAGATAATATGAAAGTAGCTAAGGTAGTTCCTCTTTTTAAAAATGGTGATAAATGTGTGTTCAACAATTATAGACCTATATCCTTGTTACCACAGTTTTCTAAAATTCTTGAAAAACTTTTTGTGAACAGACTAGATCAATTTATAGACAAACAAAATATTCTAAGCAATAGTCAATATGGGTTCAGAGCTAAAAACTCTACATCAATGGCTCTCATGGAATTAATGGAACAAATAACTACTGCTGTCGATCAAAAACAATACTGTGTCAGTATTTTTGTTGATTTAAAAAAAGCATTCGATACTATTGATCACACCATTCTCCTTGAAAAACTGAACAAATATGGTATTAGAGGACCAGCATTACAGTGGGTATCTAGCTATTTGAAAGATAGGAAACAATTTGTACAAATAAATGATGTAAGATCTGACCTCTGTAATATCACATGTGGAGTTCCCCAGGGCTCTGTGCTTGGACCAAAGCTATTTATTTTATATGTGAATGACTTGGTAAATGTGTCAGGACTCCTTAAATGTATACTTTTTGCTGATGATACCACTTTTTTCTGTTTAGGTGAAGATATAGAACAAATGTTGGAATTGATAAAGACAGAATTTACCAAAATACAAACTTGGTTTAAAATCAATAAATTATCATTAAATCTAGAAAAAACTAATTACATGATATTCAGTAATAAAAAGAAAACTGTTGATGTTCCACTCAAAATTGAGGGTGTTGAGATTTGTAGAGTGAGTGAGGTGAAGTTTTTGGGTGTTATTATTGATGACAAACTGACATGGAAACAACACATAAATTCTGTAAGAATAAAAATAGCTAAATCGATTGCAGTACTATACAAGGTCAGAGACCTATTGAATGATAAAGCTCTGTATTTGTTGTATAACACAATCATTGTTCCACACTTAATCTATTGTATTGATGTTTGGGGGAAAGCGTGTAAAACAATCACAAAGCCTATTTTTGTATTACAGAAAAGAGCTGTAAGAATTATCACTAGAAAACATTACTGTCATCCATCCAGTACATTATTTTATCAACTGAAATTATTGAAGTTCCATGATTTGGTTGATTATAATATTTTATCAATTATGTATAGGGCTCAGAACAACAAATTACCTTTAAATATCCAAATGCACTTTGTTAAAAGACAAAGTTGTTATAATCTTAAGGGGACAGAGATGTTTGTAAAACCACAATTCAGAACTAGCTTGAAGGGACGTTCTACCTCAATCCAGGGAATTAGATTATGGAATGGCTTGGAGAATGTAGTTAAAAATGCCAAGTCACTGTTTACATTTAAGAAAATGATCAAAAGGAATTTGTTGAAAAAATATATATGAATTAGCATAATGTGTATTGTATTATTTATTAGTTATGTATTAGTATTAGAAAATTAGAAAGAGTTAGTCATTTTGTACTACTGGTGGAAGATTATTAATGTGCTTTGTATCAATTTTTAATTATGTATTAGTATTAGAAAATTAGAAAGAATTAGTCATTTTGTACTACTGGTGAAATATTATTAATGTGTTTTGTATCGATTATTAGTTACGTATTAGTATTAGAAAATTAGAAAGAGTTAGTCATTTTGTACTACTGGTGAAATATTATTATTGTTTAATCTGATTGTTTGAAAAAAGGGGCAGATATAATAAGATTTATTCTTCTTTCTGCTTCCTTTCATTTTTTTACATTGTGTACGTATCATTAATGGGATTGTCTTGTATTGTGTTTCTTTTGTAAAAAAATGAACAAATTTAATAAACATAAACATATAAATTCAATGTATATTTTAAATCTGTATCTGTTGATCAAAACCAACAAGAATTACAACTCATAGTGCCACAATCAAAAACTAAACTAAAAAACAGGAAGTGAACCGTGTTGATTTCCCATCATGCTTAGCGGTATATTAGTGTTCAATTATAGTTTAAATCTGTATCCGTTGATCAAAGCCAACAAGAATTACAACTCATAGTGCCACAATCAAAAACGGGGAGTGGACTATGTTGATTTCCCATAATGTTTAGCAGTATTTTAGTGTTCCGGGCTGCACCATGAGTCAGAAGGACATCTGTGTTATAGAACTGCCTCTTGTTAAAGACTGGGTATTATCTGTTGTGAGGCTCAGAGTGTTCTTTGAGTGTAACTCACACAATGTTAAGACAGAAGTCACAGAGTATGGTGCAATATACGTGCTCTCGGCAGGTTGGATCGGAAAATCCGACACATAAATTATGCTGGTAAGAACACACATGGGTCTGTAATGAGCCTCATGTAAATTAACCATCTGGGAACCACTGAAAGCCCAGACAGCGCCCATTATAGTCTATCCGGGCAAACCCACGTGGGGCCACCATGGAAACTGTGGACAAACCCACTTATAACCCATATTTTTAGCCCAGTTGGGACCCAGTTTAGTCTCAGGTAGATATTCTTCAAGGCACACACATGGGTTTTACATGGGTCTCATTTAAGTTAAACATCTGGGTCCCACTGAAAGCCCAGTCAGGGCCCATTAAAATCTATCTGGGCCAACCCATGTGGGGCCACCATGGAAACCGTGGACAAACCCACTTATTACCCATATTTTTAGCCCAGTTGGGACCCAGTTTAGTCCCAGGTAGATATTCTTCAAGGTACACACATGGGTTTTACATGGGTCTCATTTAAGTTAAACATATGGGTCCCACTGAAAACCCAGTCAGGGCCCATTAAAATCTATCTGGGCCAACCTATGTGGGGCCACCATGGAAACCGTGGACAAAACCTTTTGGGGCCCATGTTTTTTGCACATATGTATACCATATGGGGCCCACCTGTGCATGCTCGCTGGGATGTGACACAAATGTATTAAATTCCCCTTCTTCATCCCTGATCTGGACTTTTCTTTTGTTTTTTTGCCAAAAGTCAAGTGATCGCTTCCTCCTCCGCTGACTCCATGACTGAAATGATGAGGAAATGAATGAATTTGTCACGAGCGAATTAAACTCGGGTTCAACGTGGCTGCGCGAGGCTCTGCAGATTTCCTGGTGTTCTGGTGTGCTGGACCAGCGCTCCATGTTTTTATTTTATTTTTTAGAACGTTTTATTAACATATAAACACAGAATATCGCAGCGGCTGCGACAGGACATGCAGTGGAGGCGGAGCTATGGAGGCTGAGCTGAAGTTCAGCGAGAGCAAGGGGGAGGGACCAGAAACGTGTCTCTGTTCAAAATTTTTCCAAGTTCCAGCGTGTTCCAAAAACTACATATTGCAGCTTTAAGATCCACAGATGACAGCAGAGATAGACACATCATCAAGTCTTCCAAGTCGATGAGATATCCAGCCGAGTGTATGCCAACAGGGCAAATCGGCTCTTCTACAGCCTGTCTTCTTTTTGAAGAAATGTTATCAGTTGTGTTGAGGGACCAACTGACCAAATTGAAGTCCAGAGTTATGATTCAGAAGATTTTGTAGAAGAGAGGCTCTCAGACAGTTTCACAGACAAGACAAAGCAAAAGCAAAGCGGAAACCGAGAGGAGACGTCCCGCCCTTGAGAAGAGCAAGTGTTGAAATGTGGGTGTAAATGGTAAATGTAAGACTCAGCAGTTTGCAGAGCCTGGACAAGCTTAAAAAGGGGTTCATAAATGGTTGATCATTTCAAATCGTATTGAATATTATGGTTTTTTTTTAAGCGCTTCGAGTATTTTGATTAGAAAGGTGCTAACATGCACTTTATTAAAAATTATTTTGGCTGCTTATCAAACAGGAATGCTTCATAGATAGATATATTTATTCTTTAATGACATTTATTTAAACCATTTTAAACACATACAGCTCATTAAATATATATTTTTAAAATACAGAGCATGAATGTGACATCTGAATTGTATATTAGCCTCAGCCTCAGTATTGCCGTCCAGTCAATCTTTTGCAGTATTGATGTTGTGCACAAATATGTTATTTTTAATATGTTATGCATCCAGTCCCCCAGCACAAACAAAATAATATTGTATATGTTATTCAGTGTCAGGAGGGCTGTGATCAGTCTTACATCGGGGAAACTAAACAGCCACTGGACAAAAGGATGGCCCAGCACAGAAGATCAACATCATCAGGTCAGGACTCTGTGGTCTACACTCATCTCCAGGCCAGAGGTCACTCTTTCAGGGATGAAGATGTTCACATCCTTGATAGAGAGGAACAATGGTTTGAGAGAGGAGTAAAGGAGGCCATCTTTGTGAAAAGAAACCGTCCATCATTAAACAGGTGGAGGCCTCCGGGTTCAACTGTCCCCCTCTTACAATGCTGTTATTGCTAGTATCACTCAGCCCTCTGTGAATAGCAAACAACCATCAGGGCATTAACAACCAACAGGCTGATGGTCCTCCTTTTGCATGTGAACAGCTAGTTCTGGATGTCAGCAGCAAACTGGTTGATCCACTATGAGAAGGTGCCGCTTATACAACTGAGTTTGTTGCAGCTCCTCAGACTGAAGAAGCCTTTTGGATAAAAGATGAAACGTTTCAACAAAAAGAATCCGTCCAGAGGACCTGACAACTTTTTGAGATTATGCAACATTCTGAAGATCAACTAGGTTTGAATTTATCACCTGGTTCCAGCCAGTGATCAGTGATCTTCCAGTGAAAGTCTCTGTTTTGACTGATGTGTATTTGTTGCTTCATTATCTTCCCGTACTTCACTTCTGGAGAGCACACAGAGATTTGTTGTGCTCACAACTCGCCTGCAGTCGTCCTGTGTGGAGTTTGTGTGTTCCCCTGTGCACTGGCTGTCTGCATACTTTGCTTTTTTCTCCCTGACTAAAATCATTCATGTTAATTTTACTGGTAATTCTAAAATTCACCAGATGTGAGCGTAAGCATGGATGGTCTCATTCTCTGTGTCCCTGTGATGGACTGGCGGTCTCTCCAGTGCATCCCCACCTCTAGCTCAGTGTCTGCTGGAGATGAGAGCCATCTCCCCGTGAACCTGAACTGTTAAGCAGATAATGTTTTTAAAACAACTGAATAAATGGAAGAATTTGTTGTTTTCCAGCCAGACATATGATGCTGTATGGATTAAATAATCTACCATGACCTTTCTTCATTTGTACATTGTTGCTCTACCCTGACCAAAAAAAAAAATCTCAATATAATTGGTCTTGTTTTTGTTTGTTTGTTTTTTCTTTGTTTTCTCATAAATGTGGTGTCATTTGTTTGTTTTGTTTAATGACAATAAAGTTTGGTCAAAGACCCCGAGGAGGGAAGCATGTCAGGAGACAGAGGGAGAGGAGGAAAGTGAAGAATGTAGGACTGAGGGTTGCAACTCTAAATGTGGGGACAATGACAGGCAAAGGTAGAGAGCTGGCTGACATGATGCAGAGAAGAAAGGTAGATGTTTTATGTGTCCAAGAGACCAAGTGGAAGGGCAGCAAGGCTCGCAGCATTGGAGCAGGGTTCAAACTGTTTTACCATGGTGTGGATAGAAAGAGAAATGGAGTAGGGGTGGTCCTGAAGGAGGAGTTGGCAAAGAATGTAGTAGAGGTGAAGAGAGTGTCAGATAGGGTGATGTGTCTGAAGGTAGAAGTAGAAGGTCTGATGCTAAACATAGTCAGTGGTTATGCTCCACAGGTTGGATGTGATGGGGAGGAGAAAGATAAATTTTGGAAAGATTTGGATGAAGTGATAGAGAGTATTCCCAGGGAGGAAAGAGTGGTGATTGGAGCAGACCTGAATGGACATGTTGGTGAAGGAAACAGAGGGGATGAGGAAGTGATGGGTAGGTTTGGTGTCAAGGAAAGAAACCAGGAAGGACAGATGGTGGTGGATTTTGCCAAGAGAATGGAAATGGCTATAGTCAATACCTATTTCCAAAAGAGGGAGGAACATAGAGTGACCTATAAGAGTGGAGGAAGGAGTACACAGGTCGACTACATTCTGTGTAGAAGAGGAAACCTGAGAGAGATTGGAGACTGTAAGGTTGTAGCAGGGGAGAGCGTGGCCAGACAGCATCGGATGGTTGTGTGTAGAATGACTGTTGTTGCGAAGAAGAGAAAAAGAGTAAAATCAGAGAAGAAGACCAAATGGTGGAAGCTAAAGAAGGAAGAATGTTGTGAGAAATTCAGAGACGAGCTGTTAAAGGCTCTGGGTGGTAAGAAAGAGCTTCCAAGTGACTGGGCTACTACAGCAACAGTAATTAGAGAGACAGGTAGGAAGGTACTTGGTGTGTCATCTGGACAGAGAATGGATGATAAGGAAACCTGGTGGTGGAATAGTGAAGTGCAGGACGCCATTCAAAGAAAGAGATTAGCCAAGAAGAAATATGACAGTGAGAGGACTGAAGAGAGGAGACAGGAATATAAGGAGATGGGACATAGAGCAAAGAGGGAAGTAGCTAAGGCAAAGCAGAGGGCGTACAATGAGTTGTATGGGAGACTGGACACTAAAGAGGGCGAGAAGGACTTGTACCGATTGGCAAGACAGAGGGATCAGGCTGGAAAGGATGTGCAGCAGGTTAGGCTTATTAAAGATGGGAATGGGAATGTTCTAACAAGTGAGGAGAGTGTGATGGGAAGATGGAAGGATTACTTTGAGGAGCTAATGAATGAAGAGAATGAAAGAGAAAGAAGAGTGGAGGTAATAGAAACTGTGGACCAGGAAGTGGGAAAGATTAGTGAGGGTGAAGTCCGGAAAGCTCTGAAAAGAATGAAGAAGGGGAAGGCAGTAGGACCTGATGACATACCAGTGGAGGTTTGGAAATGCCTTGGAGAGATGGCAGTGAGGTTTTTGACTCAAATATTTAATGGAATATTTGAGGGTGAGAAAATGCCTGAAGAATGGAGAAGAAGTGTGCTGGTTCCCATTTTTAAGAACAAGGGTGATGTACAGAGTTGTAGCAACTACAGGGGAATTAAGTTGATGAGCCACACAATGAAGATCTGGGAGAGAGTTGTGGAAGGAAGGCTTAGACAAGAGGTGACTATCTGTGAGCAGCAGTATGGTTTCATGCCAAGAAAGAGCACCACAGATGCCATCTTTGCTTTGAGGATGTTGATAGAGAAGTACAGAGAGGGTCAGAAAGAACTCCATTGTGTGTTTGTGGATTTAGAAAAAGCATATGACAGGGTACCAAGAGAAGAGGTGTGGTATTGCATGAGGAAATCTGGAGTGGCAGAAAAGTATGTTAGACTGGTACAGGACATGTATGAGGACAGCAGGACAGTGGTGAGATGTGCTGTGGGAGTGACAGATAGCTTCAAGGTGGCGGTGGGATTGCATCAAGGATCGGCTCTGAGCCCCTTCTTGTTTGCTCTGGTGATGGACCGACTAACAGATGAGGTCAGGCAGGAATCCCCATGGACTATGATGTTTGCAGATGACATTGTGATCTGTGGTGAGAACAGGGAACAAGTGGAAGAGAACTTGGAGAGGTGGAGGTATGCTCTTGAAAGAAGAGGAATGAAAGTCAGCCGTAGTAAGACAGAGTACATGTGTGTGAATGAGAGGGAGGCCAGTGGAACAGTGAGGCTACAAGGAGCAGAGGTCACAAAGGTGCAGGACTTCAAGTACTTGGGGTCCACTGTCCAGGAAAATGGGGAATGTGGTAAAGAGGTGAAAAAGAGAGTCCAGGCAGGATGGAGTGGATGGAGAAAAGTTTCAGGAGTGATTTGTGACAAAAAGGTGTCAGCAAAGGTCAAAGGAAAAGTTTACAAGACAGTGGTGAGACCAGCTATGTTGTATGGTCTGGAGACAGTGGCATTGACAAAAAGACAGGAGAAAGAACTGGAAGTGGCAGAAATGAAGATGCTGAGGTTCTCCTTAGGAGTGACAAGGATGGATAAGATCAGGAATGAGATCATCAGAGGTACAGCACATGTTAAACAACTGGGAGATAAAGTTAGGGAGGCCAGACTGAGATGGTTTGGACATGTCCAGAGGAGGGACAGTGGGTATATTGGTAGAAGGATGTTAGAAATGCAGCTGCCAGGAAAAAGACAGAGGGAGACCAAAGAGGAGATATATGGATGCAGTTAGAGAGGACATGAAGGTAGTTGGAGTGAGGACAGAGGATGCAGAGGACAGAGTGAGGTGGAGGAGGATGACTCGCTGTGGCGACCCCTGAAAAGGGAAAAGCCGAAAGAAGAAGAAGAAGAAGAAGAAGAATCCCATAAAGCCTCTGGGACTCATTTACCAGAGAGACTTGAATTTTAAACAAAGAGTGATGACAACAATGGACAACGACAACAACAGACAATCATAAAGGATGCGTACAAATAAAAATAAAAATATATAAATACATAATGAAAAAGTTAGATAGATAGATAGATAGATAGATATACAGACAGACAGACAGACAGACAGACAGACAGACAGACAGACAGACAGACAGACAGACAGACAGACAGACAGACTGAGTTTTGCAAAACTTATCATAAGAATATTTTTATTAGTGTTAATGTCAACCCACCAAGAATATGCTGGTGAAGATTCTCAGTCATCCATACCATACCATACCATACCATTTTATTTATAAAGCACTTTAAACAGGAACAAGTCCACACCAAAGTGCTGGACAAACAAACACGCAACAGGCAACACAGACAATGAAGTACAACACGAAAAACATAAAAACATTGCAGATCATAAATCAAACGATCCAATACAAATCAGCTGGCATTGAAAGCGATGGAGTAGTAGTGAGTTTTTAACCGGGATTTGAAAACCGAGAGGGAGGGGGCCTGTTTGATGAGCAGCGGTAACTCGTTCCAGAGTCTTGGGCCTGCTACAGAGAACGCCCTGTCACCCCTGCGCTTAAGGCGAGTTTCTGGAACTATTAAGAGTACCTGATCCTCTGACCTCAAAGCACGTGGAGGGACATATGGGTGTATCAGATCCGAGAGATAGGCGGGGGCGAGACTGTTCAGCGATTTGTAGACATACATGAGAATTTTGAATTGGATTCGAAGATGAACCGGTAGCCAGTGAAGGGAGGCCAAGACTGGTGTAATGTGCTCTCTTTTGCGTGTGCTGGTTAAAAATCGGGCAGCTGCGTTCTGAACCAGTTGTAATCGTGCAATGGTGGCTTGACTGACGCCAAACAGAAGTGAATTGCAGTAATCAAGCCTAGATGTAATGAATGCGTGAATCACTGTCTCCAGGTGCTTTTTGGATAATATGGGCTTCAGCTTAGACAGACGCCTCAGCTGGAAAAAACAGGATTTGACGATCATGTTTACATGACTGTTGAGTTTCATGGAAGGATCCATTATCACTCCCAGATCCAGGACATGATCAATTCAAAAAATGTTCAATAGAAAAACGACTGGACTTTATTTGTAACAGAAGACATTTAACAGAAGAAAGGTTAACTGTAACAGAAGGTTTATTTGAAAAGCGAAACGTCTTCTGTTACAAATAAAGTCCAGTCATTTTTATATAGAACATTTTTTGAACCCACCAAGAATATTTCAATACACTGAACCATGTGTTCAGCTTTAATGGCTGTACTGTACGCCTAAGATTTACAGAGGGAAAAATCTTGAGAATAAGTTTAGTATTCAGTGAGCCATGACTGATTAAACGCGCAGATACTTCATTGCACCTGTCAAACCGGTTACACTGAGTAGAGCAGGCGACCGGGCAATGTGGGATCTAGCTTTTATATTAAATCTGGGGTGAACGCAACATCCACTTGGACGCAACATCCATGGAAGGGGAGCGTGAAGGGACAAACTACCTACCACTTGTATTTTGGATTCTCTCGGACAGGAAAACAAGCACAAAAAAAAGCGACTAAAAGTTCATAATAAGCAAGATCTTCCCACAAAATGTGTAAGCGACTGCAGAAAAAAACAAGCCCAAAGTCGCTTATAATAGGCAGACTGGGCAACTATGATCGTCTGTCTGCCTGCGCAGCTGTTTGTGCCAGCTGCAGCTGCTTGTGCCAGCTGCAGCTGCTTGTGCCAGCTGCAGCTGTTTGTGCCAGCTGCAGCTGTTTGTGCCAGCTGCAGCTGCTTGTGCCAGCTGCAGCTGTCTGCGCAGTGAGACACATGAAGGAACCTGCCCATTGTTTCAGTCATGAGTGATGATAAACGCTGCAGCAACTTTGTTTTTCTAGTGGGTTTATTTTTTTATATAGTGGGTTTACTTTATTTTTTATACAGCTGAGATCAACAGACTTGTTTTTTTTAATGCTCCTTTTTTATTTTTGTAATTTGACAGTTCTGAACTTGGGTAATAAAAAAAAAAGGTGTTTGTAGATTATGAAAAATACCTGATCTGTATGATTCAATTTTGGGATTAAGTCCAGATGCTTCGTATCTGAATGCTGAGCTGTATTGTATTGTTTTTTGCTGCTCTTGTATCTGTAATGAATCAAACTGTTTGCAGTTTACTGAGATTTGTGTCGTATCTGCTACAGATTAGATACACAACCCAAATACGTAAAAACAAAAATAGCTTTCTGTTATGTTATGGAAAAGACACACAATTTGACTAAATTCTGTAATGTTATCCTGTTTTTTTTATTTATCTATAGCCCTGCAGCATTTTGAAAAAGCATTTTCAACATCACATCACTTTTATCTCTAAAATACTTTGTTTACCTCTGAGCACCTAAAAGCTGCAGCGTTAAACCAGATGTTCACTCTGCGCCAATCTGCATCGTTTAACTCCCATATTGGACCAGACCTTTGGAAACCAGTAAAGCAGAACACCCTCAGCTGTTCAGGAACTAGAAATGGAACATAGAGAAATAAACTGTTCTTAATGGAAATGTTTTTAGAAAGTCACACCTGAAGACAAACAGTAATGGATCCAGACTCCTGTCTTCAGGTGATGTAATAACTCAGACAAAAAGTTTTTATTCCAGGTTCAAGCTTTTGTTTACACCCTCACCTTCACTCTGAACCTCAACTGTGACACGAAGCGCAGGACGTCTGGACTGTAATTAAAAACATTCCAGACTTAACCTTACCCTTCAGCCCCCAGAGCTATTATAGGATATTTTCAGCCAACTCTTCTCGCCTCACACATACACACATACCAAACCCAGCAAGGCTCCGTCGCTTGGGCTTCTGCTGCATGTCTCTGCACAAACACAAGGGCATCTGATGGCTGCTGGTGGGAAAAACACGGGCGGTGTTTACAGGAAGTGCAGGAGGGTGCATGCACTGAAGAAATGCAAGTAGCTCTGGTGTGTGTTGAGTCTGTGTTCATATCTGAGAAGACCAGATTTATTTGCCTCATCGTATCACTTGAACAAGCAGTGTTTGGGCATTTGTAATTTACAGTAGTCCCTCGATTATCACGGAGGTTACATTCCAGACACCCCCGCGAAAGGTGAAAAACCTCTAAGTAAAAACCTTATATTTATTTTAGTATTTATATTCATTCAACCTTTATTTAGACAGATAAGTCACATTGAGCCTCGAAGACTCATTTACAAGTGAGATCTGCTTAGACAGACAAAAAAGTAATGAAATTAGACACATTAAGGAAATGGAGGCGAAAAAATTCCTATTAAAATCTTTCTTCATGCCTGAGAAAAAATATTCTAATATTAAAAAACACCTTCCAAAAATAAGCACATAGTGACGTAGACATTCTACAGAGGGGGGAGACACCAAGAACGATGAGCAATGTTCATAGATGCTCTTGAGGTCACCGTAAGGGTTCTGATAAAGATGGAATAATCAACAGCTCCCTCCGATGAGATCCATAAACATTCTCGAGGATGTCGGGGAATGGCCAAGGTCAACGCTAATGAGAATCCAAGAGTCCCGAAATGATGACAGAATGTTTATTCAGCTGGTTCACTCTGGTTGACGGTGGAGTTCCCCGATGGGTGGGGGTTGAGCGTCAAATTACATATCCTCCAGGCGTATTCAGATAAGGTGGCCTTCAAGGTCAGCCGGGGGAGCCAGATTCAGATAAATACACAGTTGTTTTGGGTACAGGCAGAACATAATGACATCTACCTTGAGTCTGTGTTGGTCCAAAAACGGTTCTGAAAATGTCCAAATTTTGTGGCCACACACCGATGGAACGTACCTGAGTTAAAATCCCTGAGATCTGATCCATTCTGCCCAAGGCAACTGAGTCTGGGTACAGAGGCAAGAACCAAGCCATCACAAAGGCAAGCAGTGTGATCGGGTCTCAATTTGCTGCTGACAACTTCCTTAATTGTAGATAAAACCAGCAACCAGCTGAATCCAAAAAGCAGGAACCAGTTATCGTAAATCCAATTAAATATGCGTCCTTTAGATCCACAGATGATAGCAGAGATAGATACAGTACTTCATCAAGTCTTCAAGTCAGAGTAAGAGTCAGAGAAACTTTATTGACATTGCACAAGTTTGCACAAGTACAACGTGAATATGTACGCACAGTCATCCTGAAGGGGACTATGTGTGTGAAGCTGCTGCTGATCTTATCAGCGCGGCCTCTCTCATCCATATCAGAATGATGGTTTCAGATGTGAAAAAGGGGAAGAACCATGAGGGTAATCAGTGGTATTACAAAAAAGATATATCACATTTTGTCTATTAGGACACCATATGAGACATCAAAAAACTCTACCAGCAAGCAACAGTTAAGACAAATCACATTTGCATTTTGAGGTCTAAGCGGTGAGATTTGTCCATGAGCCTCATTCAGATTCAGCCACAGTTCTGTGATGTTTTACAGCCAGCTGCTTTCCTGATAAGCGCACACAGAAAGTTCTCCGGGGAGGGGTGGTGGGGGGCGACAGATGCAGTTGGCGTCCTCGGTCACGCATGACCCAGGAGAAATTTGTGCGCCTCATTCAGATTCAGCCACAGTTCTGTGATGTTTTCAGCCAGCTTTCCTGGAAGCGCTCACATACCAAGGCTGTTTGTAGCCAGATTAGATAAGCCTTGGTTCTTGTTTTTCTTCAGACAGACGGTTTACTTTTTCCTGTAACCTTGAGTGTCTTTATGGGCGATCCAATCCAATTGTCTCAAATTCCGATAGAACAGTGCTCCACAAAGCCAAACAGTAAAGCTCTTCCATCATAAATCCAATNCCGAGCAGAGGAGGGGCAGCTGTCAGCTCCTCCGATGGAGATAAATCCTTCACGTTTACTTATTTTTGGGATGAAGTGAAAACTGCGCTTTGAACAAACGTCTACCCGACAGGAACACCCACTGACCCAACACGAAGTAACCATTGTAATTAATTAGAAATAAACAAAACAAAAAAAAAAAAACGTGATAAATACAGCCAGTAGACTGGGCTTTAACTGCTGCTCTCACTTCCGGCGGAAGTCGTTCCCATAATTCGCGCAAGGCATCATGGGGCGTAGGAATATTGTGGATAAGCAGTAGAAGTTTTAATCTTGCTCAAATCATTTTATTGTATACTCTATTAATGGAAAACTTATTAACTTTTACGATTCAGCTTTAAAAAAACGTGCAGGGAGCTTCGTGGCTTTGAGCATGTCCGATTGCGTTTGAGATCTATCATTTTAAGACAGTAAATCATCCAAAACTCTCATTAATAGACTCTCCCCAAATAAAAACAAACAACAGATCGTACCTGATTGCGCCGACATAATTTAAAAATACCTAAATAGCACCCGTGTTGACTCGGGAGCTATGCTAATGTCTGTTAGCAAGCAGATGTCGGCAGATAGACCTCACGTCTGACATATATCATTTTTAAACAGTAAATCATCCAAAACCCTCATTAATAGACTCTCCCCAAATAAAAACAAACAAAGATCGTACCTGATTGCGCCGACATAATTTAAAAATACCTAAATAGCACCCCGTGTTGACTCGGGAGCTATGCTAATGTCTGTTAGCAAGCAGATGTCGGCAGATAGACCTCACGTCTGACATATATCATTTTTAAACAGTAAATCATCCAAAACCCTCATTAATAGACTCTCCCCAAATAAAAACAAACAAAAGATCGTACCTGATTGCGCCGACATAATTTAAAAATACCTAAATAGCACCCCGTGTTGACTCGGGAGCTATGCTAATGTCTGTTAGCAAGCAGATGTCGGCAGATAGACCTCACGTCTGACATATATCATTTTTAAACAGTAAATCATCCAAAACCCTCATTAATAGACTCTCCCCAAATAAAAACAAACAAAAGATCGTACCTGATTGCGCCGACATAATTTAAAAATACCTAAATAGCACCCCGTGTTGACTCGGGAGCTATGCTAATGTCTGTTAGCAAGCAGATGTCGGCAGATAGACCTCACGTCTGACATATATCATTTTTAAACAGTAAATCATCCAAAACCCTCATTAATAGACTCTCCCCAAATAAAAACAAACAAAAGATCGTACCTGATTGCGCCGACATAATTTAAAAATACCTAAATAGCACCCCGTGTTGACTCGGGAGCTATGCTAATGTCTGTTAGCAAGCAGATGTCGGCAGATAGACCTCACGTCTGACATATATCTTTTTTAAACAGTAAATCATCCAAAACTCTCATTAATAGACTCTCCCCAAATAAAAACAAACAACAGATCGTACCTGATTGCGCCGACATAATTTAAAAATACCTAAATAGCACCCGTGTTGACTCGGGAGCTATGCTAATGTCTGTTAGCAAGCAGATGTCGGCAGATAGACCTCACGTCTGACATATATCTTTTTTAAACAGTAAATCATCCAAAACTCTCATTAATAGACTCTCCCCAAATAAAAACAAACAACAGCTCGTACCTGATAGGCAGTAAGATGGTCGCTGCAGACATAGGACTCTCAGTAGGAACCCATCGGTCACAAGTTCTCTGTACTTCCATTCTAGGCAAAGTTTCTCATCTTTTGGGAATTTGTGAAGGCTCACTTGTTCACTGCTGATATTAGAACACCCAAATGCGCTACAACGTGACAGCATTTTTCAAGTTACACCAAAAAAAAAAGAGTCGATCTTTCACCAAACAAAGGGGCAAGCCAGGCTCCGCCTTATGCCCAGTGCCCACGTGTACGTCACATGAAGATTTGCATTAATTCACGGGGCGTGTCCCAGAGAATTTATGGTAAAAAATTACCATAAATTGGAATGAAATTTTAATATATTTATAATTTATTATGCAAAAACGACCAGAGCTCAATGATATAAGATATATATGTTCTGACAAATATTCAAATTTACAAAATCATGTCACAATACCTTTAAGTTGACCAAATTTAAATCAATTATATTCAGAAAAAACAGCACAGACAGTACAACAAATAAAAAAATATTTGACTCTTTGTACAATTTTGGGAATATAAAGTTGCTATTTTTTACAAGTATTTAATTTTTTTTAATCTAATTTACGATTAAAAGTCAACAAGTAAATACAAGATGTGTCATTTTTTTTGGTCAAAAATACAACTCAAATTTTGAATTTTGATGCCACTAACTTTTAAACCACAAGAAAACAAAACAAAAATGAAGCACACGTTTGTGAAGGGATACACGTCACACACCACCTTGTATCCCAACGTTTAAAGCAAAGATCTCACATAATCTGGCAGTGTCTGGATAAAGTGATGGGGATGACTCTCAACTACTACTACCACCCCAATATTTAACTCTAGAACTGTTAAAAATCAACTTACTTATAGACCTTTGTTTTTTGTATTTGCTAATATTGATTAGCATGGTGACCATGTTGTATTAGACTAATTTCCAAAGATAATTTATTGTGGATGACCATCCAGTGAAATCCACCCAGCAGTTCACATGATATTTTGCAAACAGAAAAACAGTCCTTTAGAAACAACATTCAGATGGGGTTTACCACACAGGCACATAACATAACATTTGATAAAGTAAAAAAGCACAAATCTTTCTTCTCCATCCTGCAGTTTTAGCCAGAAATATTGAAATTACAGGGACAGCAAATATTTATTTTCATGGGGGTTTTTTTTGTTTGTTTTTTGCTGACAGTTAATGATTTAATTGAGGTCATCTATGAATCATGTCTGAAATGAAATGATGGTGTCTCTGACAGGAGGATAATTTCTGTTTGTTTCAGGTGATAATTGGTTAAACCTGTAGCCTGAGGAGCGTTGTGAGGTGTGCACCCACCGCACTTAAACACCACCAACGTGCTGACTGAACTGAAGCCAACACGGCTCATAACTTATCAGCATTTCAGCTCTGAAAACAGCTGAAGTGTCATTTTATTGTCTCTTCCTTGACTCAACAGGCAACATAACTAGAAACATCCATCTTTGTTCCCAGTCCAGTTGGGAAGGCTAGAAAAGTGCAAAAGTGTAGGTACGCTGCGTTTGAGTGTTCCCTGTTCCTTTTCATGTTGCATTCACATGATTCCTAATGACTTCCAAACAGGGCGTCACTTCGGTTAACTTTTAAGGTTGATTTAGTCACTTGTTAATAACAAACAGTACAACTGGCAATATAATCTCAGTGTGTGGTGGTTTGTTCAGATTTTACATTAAGCAACACCTGCCTTATAAATGATTGTAGTTTGGCTGCTCACAAAAATGCTTTGACACAACGTTCCAGCTCTTTGTGATCATTCATTAACTTGAGTTTTAATTGTAACTACTTTCCATTAAAAATAACTCTAATGAAATCTGATTTATATTTATGAACCTCTGTAGAAGAAGTTTATAATTTAGTGCTGTGAGCAACACAAGCTACAACCCCAATTCCATAAAAGCTGAGATATTATAAAAGTAAGCTAAAGAAATTGCATTCCCTGTGAAAATGCAGTGGGAATGCATATTGCTGAAGAACTTGCTAAAAAAGTGCTGAAATTAGCTAAAAACACGCTGAAATGTAGCAGAAATGGAAGAAAAGCCTAAGTTAGGAGAAGCAGAACACATAGGTATTTGTTGAATTAGGTTTAAATTAACAGAAATGAGCACAAAACTTTTGAAATTAGTTATAAAAGCTGAAATGAGAAGAAAAAAAAACCCAGCTGGAAATTAGCTGAAAAGGCAGAAACAAACTACCAGAAGGAAGTAGAAGGAGCTGAAATTAGCTAAAAAATGTGCAATTAGCAGAAAAAGCTAAAAACAGCCAAATAGTAGCGAAAATACAGTAGCAGAAAAAGCTTAAACTAGCAGAAAAAGCTGAAAGGAGCATAACAAACTGAAATTAGCAGAAAGAAATGAATTACAGGTACCAGTAGGTTAAATGTAGCAGAAATGACCACAAAAAATTTGAATTTATCTGAAAACAGCTGAAATTAGCTAAGTGTAAATTATCTGAAAAAAGCTGACTACAGTATAGCAACAAAAAAAAAGTAGCTCAAAAATCAGACAGAAGTTGAAATTACAAGAAGGAAGTGGAGAGAGCATATTTTTGCTGAATTACACTGAAATGTTTTGAAATTAGTGCAAAAAGTGTGGAATTAGCTGAAAAAGCTTACATAGTACTGTAGCTGAAAAAGCAGAAATAGTTGAAACTTGCAGAAATAAGCTGAAAGGAGCATGGAATTAGCAGAAACAAGTTAGAAGAAGCACAACATTGCTGTAGTTAGCAGGAAGAATCTGAAGGAGTACAAAACAGCTGAAAAAAAACTGCTGACATTAGTTTAAGTTAGCTGAAAATAATGTTTAAATTTGTGCAAGGAAGCTGAAAGATGCTGAACAAGGACAAAATGTGAAACGCGCAGTAAAAGGTTGAAAACAGATCTAAAGTTCCCTTTCAGTCTGGTCTCTCAGTGCAACATACTTGCTATGGGAATTGCGCCCCCGCGCGATTACCTGAAGGAATATACTCGCACCTTTACGGCTAGGGGCGTCATCGCCGAGCCAGAGGCCCCGCCCTCTGGGTACTTAAGCGGCTTGCACCCCTCCATCTTTCTCTTTTTTGCCCTTCACCTCGCTTAAACCTGAACTACCTCTTTGCGGGACTTCTCTGTTGCTTCATCGCTCAACCAGAGGTGAGCTTGCTCCCTACACAGAGCGCACAGAGAATTATGTCTGTCCCAACGGATGCAGATTTTCCCTTGCAGCAACGGACACCCACGAGGCCTGTCCAGTCTGCCTGAGAATGATTCATGCAAAAACAGCACTGGATGCGCCCGACTTTTGCCCACACTGCAGCCTCATGTTGGATGCGGTGCTGCGGCATGGGTTTGACCTCGTCGCCAAAGCCATGGGCAACTCAGCGACACCAGCGGACGCGGACACCACGGAGCCCCTCACTCCCACGCCGGAGTTAGAGAACATGGCTCTACATGACAGTACACGTGTCTAATGGGGCGACAGCCCTGACGTGCTGGCTCCCATGGTGGACCTAACAGTCGAGTTCAACACCCGTGGCAAGATGAACGAGGACAAGATCTCGATCTCAGCCTCGGGCGAATTTTCAACGGAGGAGGCAGACGTGGAACTGGGGGATCAGGGTGAAGATCTCTCCCAGACCCCGGTACCTGTGCTCCTAGAAATTGACTTTTCCATCCCTGCTCTGTTCGACTTGTGTCACAGAGCAACGGACGCGCTGCACATCCCATGGCCTGAACCTCCGCCTCGCCAACAGGTCACGAGGCTGGCAGGAAACAATTTTTTCTCGAAGCAGCAGGCCGCCACGAGGCAAAAGATGCCCGTGTTCCCGGACTTCCTCACAGAACTAACTCGCACCTGGACTCAACCAAGATGCTTCTTCCCCTCTCAGTTCCTCGACGTAGACGGGATGGATGAAGTGGGAATAGCTAACGTGCCTCAGATTGAGGACACATTAGCGTCTCACCTGGCTCCTAAATCATCAGGAACAAAACCAACTCTTCCCAGCAAGGCTTGTCGAGCCTCAGCGTCTCTACTCGAGAAATGCTACAGGGCTCAGGGACTCGCGGCACGCGCCATGAACGCGTCCGCGTTAATGCAGGCTTCCCTGGACGAAAAACTGCAACAGCTCCAAACAACAACGGACAAGCAGATGGCTGCTGAATTGCTGGATGAAGCCCGCAGAGCAACAGACTTTGTACTCTGTATGATGGGGACAGCTGCTGTTGCATAGGGCAGGGGAATGGCGGAAGTGGTCATCGCGATCCGCCACCTCTGGATGACTTTAACGGATCTCCCGGAGGGACAAAAGGTGCCTTTTCTCCACCACTCGATAGAGCCGACGGGATTGTTTGGTAAAGCTTTGGAGCGAATTCAGACCAAGCTGGACCAAAGACGCAGACAGGCGGAAGCTCTCCGGGTGGGCATTCCCCGGAGAAGCTTCGCCCCCCCAAGGGAGTCTGCTGGAAGCAGACCTGCGCAGTCTCGGCACCACTCGGCAACGCGTGCCCCACCGCAGAAGCGGCCAGCATACGAGGAGGAGCCCAGGCAGAGACCCCCGCCGGGCCAACCTCGCACCGAGCACGCATGGAGCAAAAACAGGTTTGTCCCCCGCCAGGCGACCAAACACAGGGCCTCCTCGGCGAATCGGGACAACAGACAAAAACGTGCCTGATGAACCAGGTCCACGTTCCGACGTTACACGATCACCCGCCCACGTGGTAACGGGAAAGATCCCTTCATGTCCAGACTTTGCTTGTAACACAACCGAATTCCTGTTTTTCGAGGGGGACTGAGCTCTTTATCACCAAATAATCTGAAGTCTGCCAAACCAAAAGGGACACCCCCACGTTCTCATGTTGCAGCCGCTCCTTTGTTATTAACGAGGGACACGCAATGCCCAAGCAGTACTCAGACAGCACGTGACCTCCCGTTCTGTGCTGATCCAAATCTGCTTTCAAAAATAATTCTCCCAAAGGGTGAAACACAGACCTCGGTCGGTTTACCTGGTACCAACGCTCCATCAAAGCAAAGGACCAGTAGACTGGACCACCCCAGAAAACAGATTGGAGTCAGGAGATCTGCTCGTTTACATAACTTGCAGCCTCACAGCCTCAGGACTCCAAACTTGGAGGAGGAAAATAGACTTTCTGCTGCAAACCTGTCTAATAAGGATGACAGGTTACATCTGCTCTCAATTAATCCTAAGCAAGGTAATTTGGGAGCACATCAGCAAGGAGGCCTCCTTCCTAACCTGGTTGACCCCCAGGGGTTAACAACCTCTGTGTCACCAGAAAGGGCAGTACAACCACTTAGGCCAGGAACTGCCAAAAGTCTCAGCTTGTTGGCTGAAAAGAACAGGTTGATGGTGTCAGGCCTGCCAGAAAATGTGGTATTAACCATACAAAATGCCCGTGCTGGATCAACACAATCTTTATATGTACAAAAGTGGCGTATTAATTTCATGTTTGTACAAGTATGTCCTTTATGTAAATGCCTGCTGACAATGTTGCAAACTAATTTCCCTACGGGGACAAATAAAACTATCTATCTCTATCTATCTATCTATTTTTGAAGCCTGGTGCTCAGAAAGAAATATTATTTCTTATGCATGCGACTTGGCTCAGCTCCTGACTTTCCTTCAGGACTTACTGGAAAAAGGTTGTTCTTATTCAACGATTAAAGTTTTCCTATCAGCTATTTCAGCCTGTCACAAAGGCTGGGGACACAAGACACCCGGAGCACATCCAATCATAATAAGATTTATGAAGGGTGTCCTTCGGACTAAACCACCCAGCAGGACCCTGACCCCTGGTTGGGATCTTGGCCTGGTCCTGGGGGCTCTCTGTGACCCTCCATTCGAGCCACTGAGCGAGGTTAAGATAGATTTACTATCTTATAAAACTGCTCTACTCCTGGCACTTTGCTCGGCGAAACGCGTGGGTGACCTCCATGCATTGTCTGTACATCCAATGTGTACCAGATTCGCCCCTGACGGGTCAAAGGTCACACTAAGGCCTAATCCCGCATACACTCCCAAGGTCTTGACTCTGAACCATAGGAGTCTAGACTTTGATCTCTCCTCCTTTCCACCTGCTCCTGTCCTCACTCAGGAACAGGAAAGGCTAAAGGCTCTCTGCCCAGTGAGGGCTTTACGCACCTACATGCAGAGAACAGCCGAATGGAGGAAAACAAACCAACTGTTCGTCTGCTTTGCAGCACCTGCTACTGGGAGAGCCCTATCAAAACAACGCCTCTCACATTGGGTGACTGAGGCCATTAAAAGGGCGTACAGTAGCAAAGGTCAACAGGTACCCTCTGGAGTGCATGCTCACTCCACTAGGGGCTTGGCCACTTCCTGATCATTATTCAAGGGTGTACCAGTCGCAGACATCTGTGCTGCTGCGAATTGGAGCTCATTAAATACTTTTGCAAAGCATTACAGTTTGGATGTTACTGCGGGTGACGTCACTCAGGCTGTCCTTTCTAACACACAGTAGAAAGTAGCCTTGGGATGCCTGCTGGTCAAGGGCAGACGTTCACTCTAGCATGCATTTTACTGAGCATTTCAAGGGCGTGAATGGATTACGTTCCCATAGCAAGTATGTTGCACTGAGAGACCAGACTGAAAGGGAACTGAAAGTTATGCACCATAACTCATGTTCCCTGAAGGAAGGGAACGAGGTGCAACATAGCTGGCCCTTTTCAATGCTGAAAGCTCGGTGAAGTGCAACTTTGGAGAAAGATGGAGGGGCGCAAGCCGCTTAAGTACCCAGAGGGCGGGGCCTCTGGCGCAGCGATGACGCCCCTAGCCGTAAAGGCGTGAGTATATTCCTTCAGGTAATCGCGCGGGGCGCAATTCCTATAGCAAGTATGTTGCACCTCATTCCCCTCCTTCAGGGAACATGAGTTATGGTGCATAACTTTCAGATTTGAAGGAGGCAAAATGAGATAATTCATTTTCTATGAGAAAAAAAGTGTCAGAAAAGGCTAAATATTTTGAAAAGCTGAAGTTGCACCAATACCATAAGTAAGTAAGTAAACTTTATTTATATTGCACTTATCATAGATACAATCACAAAGTGCTGTACAAAATACAAAATGAAAGCATAAAATAGAACAAAAATAATAACAACTGATAAAAACAAGAACTGCTGATAAAAACACTAAATAAAACATTTAACTAAAAGCTTGTCTGAATAAAAGTGTCTTAAGCTGCGTTTTAAAGGAATCAACAGAGACGGTCACACAAAGAGACAGGGGCAGGGCATTCCACAGCCGGGGGGCTACGGCCTGAAAGGTCATAGCAGGATTGTCCTGAAAGAGCTGAACATTTTGGTATTTGTTGAGATAGCACAAAGATTGTGGAACAAAAAAGCTGCAGAAAAACACAAAGAAGAAAAACAGATCACAATAGTGTGAATGCACAAACATTCACACAATAAAGCCAAATCCAAAGACGTGAAAATCTCAAACCCATTTTTTATTCACATGAAACATAGTAAACATACTAAATATTTAAATAACGGTAAGAAATTCTGCAACTTTTGAAAAAGAAAAAAAGTATTTTAGCTTCACACTGAGCCTGCATGTCACATTGTGCCAATATTTCATTGATTTTCTACAGACTAAATCCTGGATGAGATGATTGCTGGTTGGGTGTGTGTGTGTCCTTTGTGCTTGAAATGATGACGACTTGATTAACCTTCAACAGACAGTTTGCAGTTTTTATGAAAACATTATTTGTCTTCATTGTTTGAACGCATAGCAGCTGATTAACTAGTTTTGCTCTTTGTCTCGTTGTCAGTTGTGGACCCCCATGACCAGTCGTCCTGTCACCCCCCTGCAGCCTCAGTGTCTCCAGCCTCCTCTGACCTCCTGTCAGCTCCTCCTCTGCGGCGGAGGAAAGAACGCCCCCAGGTCCTGAACTTCAGTGAAGTAGACATGGCTGGCGTCTTGAGGCCCAAGCCGGGACGTCTGGACAGCCCTAGCAACCGCTACGCTGGCGACTGGAGCACCTGCGGTGAAAACTACTTCCCCTCTCAAATGCTGCCGCCTGCCAGCAAAGAGGAGGTGGACTATGATGACGTGCCCTCCGAGGACACGGAGGAAGACGTCCGGGACAAGCAGGAAGACACGGCAGAGGACGACAAACAGGAGACAGCCCCAAGTTCTGCGCCTGATCCCGCTGAGCAGGAGAACCCTCAAACAGAGGAGGTGGTGAGGGAGGAGGAAAAGGATGAGGAGATGAAAGATACTTCAAACAGACACTCATTAGAAGAGGAGGAGGACGCAGAGGAGAGGAGGTTTAACCACATCCTGCTGCCTCGACTGCCTAAAGAGCACGCCTACCAGGCCTACATGAAGATCCAGGACATGAGCCCCGTGCTGAGCAACAGGGGGAACCTGAGAGACCTGCAGGAGAGCATCGACACCCTCATAGGAAACCTGGAGAGGGAGCTCAACAAGAACAAGCTCAACGTCGGATACTGACCGCTGCACGGTCGCACGCTCCTACAGCCGGGATGGATTCTGGTGCTTTGGAACAGCCGCAAGCTTTTCACGGAGAGTCTGTGGCGGGCGGTGCCGCCGTGCAAAGTTACAAAAAGAGACAAAAACCAAGAAACTTCTAGTGTTTGTAGCTTACCCATGAACATTCCATAATATCCCCACCACCACACCAATATGGTTGATGTTTTACTTTTTGCTGTTTTTACTGGTTTGTTATTGGTCCAGTTCTGTGTTCCATGTTGTTGTTGCTTTTCTTCTTATTAGAAGAACCCATTAACCCCATCGGGGGTTTACAAGGTGCCTTAATTGTGTGAAGGTGGTACGTCAAGAGGAAATTCCACCCTGAAATAAAATGTCACCTTCTTTGAGCTCGACACAGCCATGTGATCTTATGAGGTACGTTCTTTAACTGAAGCCAATAAAAGATAAGTATTTTCCAAATATTTAGTTACAACAAACCTGTGAACCTTAATCAAGCAGTCTCTTTTTAAAGTACCGTACTCATTGCAAAGTCAAAAATCAAACATACTAAAAAAAAAAAGATTAAAAAAAAAAAGTTATCCTGAACTATATGAAATGTTGCAATTTGAAAAAGTTTACAACAGTACTTTTCCAGCTATATATTGAATGAAAATATAAAATGCGGGTCTGTACTCAATGTAAACAAAGCACCCTGCTTATTGCACCAGAACTCACATGGAAGCTTGAATCACTTTTGATTTTGACTGGAAGCAAACTTTATACAGTAGTCGCTCGTTACTTCGCGGTTCGTTTTTCGCGGACTCGCTCTATGGCGGTTTTTCAAAATAAGATTGGACATGACACGCAGTTGGCTGATTGATGGATGAGCAGCACGATCGGCATGGAATTTTTATTTTTAAGATAAATTATTTTAAATTAGTTAGTTAGCATCTGCTGCGCCTTTGTGCAACCCACCCTGCAGGATAAGCTTCCTGCTGCAGCTGATCAGCTGTTCTCCGTGCAGAACGGAGAAGTGGGCGTGGCCAAGAGCGCTTGCAGGTGGCAAAGAGCAGATGGGGCAGGGAGCTGAAATCATAACATTCAATAGACAATATTGCCCTTTTAGTGTTTAGAGTTTAGAAACATTGTTTAGAATATTGCAACAGCGTGGGAATGGTTTAAAACACCTATATATATATATATACACAGGTAGTTCTTGATTTACGCCGTTGATCCGTTCCTACGCGGCGTCGTAAACCGATTTTTGACATAAGTCGGAACATACGTAGATACTGCCCCATGTACATATACAGTACTGTATTACCAAGCACTTAGCCTATCCTAACACAGTACCCACCATAATTATCAAAAAACACATACGTTTGGGAGCCATAATGAAGGGCAAAAAGAGTTAATGGCCTACTGGGATGCTGGTGACGCCTTCCTCCTCGGTCCAGAGCGGCATACTTCGCTGTATTCCGTTTATGATGTAAAACCGCGTTCACTGTACAGTATACTGTAGTATTCCTCCGCCGCTGCGTTACAACATAAAACCGCATTCACAGTACAGTACAGTGCAGTATTCTTCTGCCGCTGCACCGCGTACAGTACAGTACTGTATTCTTCCGCCGCTGCGTCACGACGTTTATGGCGTAAAACCGCGTGACTCCAAATAAGGCTTTTCATAGTAAATGGGAGATGCGTCGCAACCACGAAACGTCGTAACTCGAGACCGTCGTAACCCGAGGACTACCTATATATATATTCATACTACTATTGATCTTTCGTGGTTTTTCACTTATTGCAGTGCTTCAGGGTACGGATCCCCCATGATAAACGAGGGACTACTGTAAATGTTGTTGTTTTTTTGTCCGGTGTTCATGACTTTGCAATGAGTGAACTTAGCGTTAAACACCCTAATGATTTTTATGAGATACATATTAGATTTCTGGAACAGTATTGTCACTAATTAGGCATTTAACATATTGTAAAGTCAGAGCAAGACTAATTTCCCATCAGTTATTATTGAAAGCAATGTACTCCAGTTAAACAGGACACAGACTCGGGTGTTGTTGGGCCAACCTCAAACGTTTTGGCTCAGTGAGAGGACAGCGTGTTATATTTAATTAAGTCCTATTATAACCAGCGAGAAGATTACCTGTAGATATTTATTCCAGAGCTACAACGTTCATCTATTTTAATTATGTAAACAAAGTGTCAGCTAAAATAAATAAAATTGTGTAGAAGACAAGGTGTACATTATTTTAAAGGGTGGATTTCCCTTTTTTTAATAGCAGCACAGAGCTTTTTTTTTTTTAAACGAGTTAGCGTGATATTCAACAATAATGCACTTATTAGGCGAGCAGTGTTGATTACTGTTGCGGTCCATACAAATCAATTAATTCTGACTGTAATCTGAAAAAAAGCGAGAAACAGACACGTGAAACCTCAAAGAGATTTTTAAATGTGTATTTGTTGTACAAGCCTTTGATTTGACACAGATACGGCAGACGCACCACATATATGTTGGGATTCTCAAGCGGACTATAACTGATTCATTCATTTATTTGATTTCTTGTTTTTATTTAGATGAGAATACAGATGCCATTTTGTTTCTAAATAAATAGTTCCTACATGACAGAGGACAGTTAGCTTAGCTTAGCATAAAAGCCTGACAGCCTTTGTTCGCTCCTACATTTTATCTGTTTCATGAAATCAGCTAATATAAACGTGGTATTAGTCTTCTCATCTGCGGCAAGAAAACAAATAAGCTAACGTTGCTCAAAACCATAAAACGGACATCGTGAAGCACAATTGTGAAACTAGGAGGCCTCACTTAGCCCAGTTAGCACGACTTAGCTCGCTGTCTAAAGCGAAAAAGGAGGTTTTCATCAATCCAGGGACTTAAAATTGATCAGTATTTAACCTATATGTATATAACTTTATAAATATATTCGGAGTGTATTATTTTTTACAGGATATATTTTCATGGTGTATTTAAAAACCTTGTAGTGTTGACCTGGAGCTCCCTCTGAGCTACACATGTTAATGTGCTGGATTATTGGTACAACTTGAGCTGTAAAATATACGACACAACTGTGCTCCTACAAGTAAAGTGATTTTGTTATTTTGTGTATATATTTGACGGCATTTTGTGTCTAAATATGTTCTTTTCTAGTGTTTGTTTTCATTAAGGTCCTGAATGGTCAAAAAGCTTTACTGACTTAAGCAAGGCTCTATCTCATCCACCATTGTTTTATATTTATATGTAAAATAAGACTATTTTGTAATGTATGCTCATATATGTGACCCCGTGGCTGTTTTGATAAACTGATGATTGCATTTGTTGACTTTTCTTCCAAAGGATCACAGAAGCGTGGTCGAAAGGTTTGACCCCCCACGTTTATAAGCTAAAATTAAATACAGTAATTTGTTTTATTCAATAGACAAGTTAAAGTTTTAGATTATTTGGATATAAATACCTTAAAAGCAAAAACTTGTGAATTTTGACAAAATAACAAATGGGAAACTTACATTTGCTCAATATTCTATGAAACTGATACATCCCTTAAGGAATCACCTAAAAAAACTAAAATAAGGAATATTTTCATTAGAGCAGTTTGAATATTATATACTGTATATCATATAACAAGATCGGAAAATATCATTGTTGCACTGTGTCTAAGTAAAAAGGATATCTACAAACATTTTCTTAAATATTCTTTCCATATAACCTTTAATATCAAATGTAAAATTATGTAGGGAAAGAAAATAGCTCATATTTTTCCCATGTTATTCTAGCAGTCAGTCCGTTTTGCATGCGACCAGAGCCTCATGTTTACAAGTCAGTGTTCTCTAGATATTTATTTTTAATTGTGCAGATTGAACTTCAAATTTGAGAAGCATTGCTGCATGAATAAGTTAAGAGGCTCTTGGGAATTAAAAGTTGACAAAGTAAAACGCGTGACCTCAGTGTGTTGCACCCTGCATGAATCCAGTTCAAATCCTATCAACAAGTTTCCACTTCATTTTATCATTCACATAAGCAAACATCTGCCTTGTTGTGTTTTAGATGGTGTCAATCATTCCTGACTTGTCTCCAGTGTCCTTTAGAGAATAAAAAGCCACACTTGAACTGAGAAGTGCTTTGATGATCCTGGAAATCACATGGTCATAATAAAATGTATTATTTTACATTCCCATATTGTGGTTTTCTTTTTATTCTATCTTTGTTGTTTGCTGCCAAAAGCAAAGGTAATCACATTTGAGTGAAACTCCTAGAAAGTCATCATCGGTTGCAACTCATCACCTTATGTCAACCCATTTCAAGACCATACCGTACCATTTTATTTATAGCACTTAAAACGGTGACAAGGCCAACCAAAGTGCTGTACAAATAAACATGTAGGCAACATACAAAAGGAAGTAAAAAAAAAACAGAATATAGACATAACATTGTCGCAGATAGTATTTAACGACCAAACACAGATCATATGGTGTTGAAAGCAATGGAATAGTAGTGGGTCTTTAAACGGGATTTGAAAACTGAGAGCAAGGGGGCCTGTCTGACAAGCAAAGGTAACTCATTCCAAAGTCTTGGTCCTGCTACAGAGAAGGCCCTGTCACCTCTGTGCTTAAGACGAGTTCCTGGAACTGTGAGAAGTAACTGGTCCGCTGACCTCAGAGAACGTGGTGGGACATACGGGTGTAGCAAATCAGAGAGATGGGGGTGAGACTGTTCAGCGATTTGTAGACATACAGGAGAATTTTGAACTGGATTCGAAGATGAACCGGTAGCCAGTGCAGGGAGGCCAAGATGGCTGCCAAAGCTAGGTGTCTAGCCTAATCAGTGAATGTTCGGATACGGAGTTCTAATATGAAGTATGAGTCAATCCCATGTTCTCTGATGTGAACCTTTACCAACCATTTTCTTAACATAAATGATCTTGGTCTGTTTTTAATAATATAGTTTGGTCAAGTTCCCTTTCAGTTCGGTCTCTCAGTGCAACATACTTGCTATGGGAATTGCACCCCCGCGCGATTACCTGAAGGAATACATTCACGCCTTTTACGGCAGGGGGTATCACCCCGCGCCAGAGGTACCGCCCTTTAGGTATTTAGGCAACTGACGCCCTCCAACTGTCTATTTTTGCACTTCACCTCGCAAAACCTGAACTACCTCTCTTCGCGGGACTTCTCTGCTGCTCCATCGCTCAACTTGAGGTGAGCTCGCTCCCTGCACAGAGCGCACAGAGAATTTTTCCCTGCGTACGTCTGGACTAGCGCACATTTCTATAACCTCAAAGTTTTTTTTTTATTCTCTCCTCTCTCTACAGGTTGCTTCGCTCAATGGTGTTATAACTACGCCACAACCGCTACCCCGGCTAACATACTAGCGGGCTAGCCAGCGAAAGCGACACGACGGAGGAGACACTTGAACAACGAAGAAAAAGGATTCTGGAAGGTCTCGCTCACCTTATCTCGGACATGCCTCCGGAGAAGGGAAAGCGAAAAACAAAACTTCAAAGGAAAACCAACAGGACGGCGAGCCCAAACTCACGCACCTGTCCCAGTGGCTGTGGATTTGCCCTCACAGCGATGGACACCCATGAGACCTGTCCAGTCTGCCTGGGTATATTTCATGCAAGACAAGCTCTGGACGCGCCCGATTCTTACCCACACTGCAGCCAGATGCTGGATGCGGTGCTGCGGCATTGGGTGGACCTCGTGGCTAAGGCCATGGGAAGCTCAGCTGGTCCACAGGACCCAGACACCACGGAGACCCTCACTCCGACCCCAGAGCTCGAACACATGGCTCTACACGACAGCACGCGCGTCGAATGGGGCGACAGCCCTGACCCGCTTGCTCCCATGGTGGACCTAACAGTCGAGTTCGACACCAGAGGCATGATGAATGAAGACGAGATCTCCATCTCAGCCTCGGGCGAATTTTCGGCGGAGGAACCAGAACTCGAAATCGAGGATCCGGGAGAGGACCTCTCCAGGACCCCGGTACCTGTAGTCCCCGAAACGGACTTCTCCATCCTTGTTCGACCTGTGCCACAGAGCAGCGGACGCGCTGAACATCCCCTGGTCGGAACCCCCGCCTCGCCAACAGGTCACGAGGATGGCGGGGAACAATTTTTATTCAAAACAGCAGGCTGCAACGAGGCAAAGGGTGCCCGTGTTCCCAGACTTCCTTGCGGAACTAACCCGCACCTGGCCTCAGCCACGAGCGCCCATGCTCCTTCCTCTCTCACAGTTCCTCGACGTGGAAGGCATGAATCAGGTTGGATTAGCCAACGCGCCTCAGATTGAGGACACGCTGGCATCCCACCTAGCTCCCAAGTCATAAGGACCAAAACCGACTCTCCCCAGCAAAGCTTGCAGAGCCTTAGCGTCGCTTCTCAAGAAGTGCTACAGAGCTCAAGGACTCGCGGCGCGCCTTGAACGCATCCGCGATGATGCAGGCCTACCTCGCAGAAAAACTCCAACAACTGCAGGAAACCTCGGATAAGCAAGCTGCTGCCGAATTACTGGACTAAGCCCGCAGAGCAACAGACTTCATTCTCCGTATGATGGGGTCAGCTGCTGTGGCTCAGGGCTGAGGTATGGTGGAAGTGGTCATCGCGATCTGCTACCTGTGGATGACGTTGACGGATTTACCGGAGGGACAAAAGGTGCCTTTTCTCCACCACTCGATAGAAGCGGAGCTGAAAGCTCGGTGAAGTGCAATTTTGGAGACAGTTGGAGCGGCGTCAGTCACCTAAGTACCTAAAGGGCGGTACCTCTGGCGCGGGGTGACGCCCCCTGCCGTAAAAGGCGTGAATGTATTCCTTCAGGTAATCGCGCGGGGGGTGCAATTCCCATAGCAAGTATGTTGCACCTCGTTCCCTTCCTTCAGGGAACATGAGTTATGGTGCATAACTTTCAGTTTCTGGAATAAATTCAATATTTCCCATTATGGGTTTCCATAAAGTACATCCATGACCTCGAAATATCAACACTTAATATGAATAATGTCCTGTTTCTTCAAACCTTCAAACAACGGCCTCCTTCAGGAAGGGAAACCTGTTGGATTTTCAAACTGAAGATAATTTTGGCAACTGGACTGTGTCTGAACTTGAGTTTGACATAAAGTTTTAAAAAAAATGTTTTTAATGAAAGTGTTTAATTCTGATAAAGCATCCCTTGCATGAGTTGATTTGAACAACTTTGACCAGGCAGTTGGTAAATAAAACCATTTGTTCTCCTGCAAAGACCGTTTTAGTGAATCCACGGCCTTGTGTTGATCTACACATCCTCCTGTCATTCATAAAACCATTTCTTTCTACAAACACGCCTGGTTTTCAGCTTGTGGCTCCATAACACAAACAGTCGGTGAAATGACTCGACATTTGCTGCAACCTTTCTTTGTCACTGGAATCTGAAGGGAAAAGTTCATCTTAACTACGAGTCTTGTTGCTTCAGACTCTCCTCAGCTGTGGAAACAACCCAGCCTCAGCTGAGTTCAGATACATTTTCGGGGAATTGCCCTTGCTAGTTTGTGGGAATCTCCCAGCGCGACTTGTGGCTTCTGGGACATTCCCAGCATGCAGCTGCATTTTTGGCATAAAGTAAAATCTGCTTTTATCACAGCTGCACAAACAAACTATCAAGACATGCAGGAAGACATAAAGCATCTTTTTAGTCCTGAAATATTTCCCAAAGTGAGTTATTAATTCAAAAAGAACAGAGACAAGTGTCTTTTCTGGCAAACGGCATGAGAAGTCCAAGCTGCCAGGAGTCTTTCAGCACTTCTCAGTCCTGTTTGATGTCACTTCAGACGGTTCAGGTCATGTTCAAGGCTGCACCGAGCAGGTTCTGTGAGAAGAACAACAAACCAGCGGCATCGTACAGCCATGTTGACGTTCCCACATCTGCTTCACCTCAAACCATCCAGTTTGGAATGAATGTGCAGATTCTGTCACTTTCAGTTCGAAAATGTTTACAGAAAAGATTTCCTGTCCGTCCTACAAAGTTATTTTTGGATATTTTGCGCGGCCTAAAATGAAAATGATTGAATCCAGCTGAAGTGTTTTTTCAACACTTTTTAAAATTTCATCTGTAAACATCTGGATCAGGGGTTTATATTTAGATTCAAGTGCTGGCTCCAAACTGTTTGCATTTGAGCCACACAGCTGTTCTTTCTGTTCCAATGAAAGCAAGAGTGGATTCCCACGGTGAACACAGAGGCAGACATAACAGCACCGGGCCTGTTCGGACCGCCAGGGTCGCCGCTCCATGTCCGCCGGTCTGAAGGAGAGAACTGAGCTGAACTTTTGTCTGTTTCTAATTTGGGAGAGAAGCGATACGAGTCTTGTTAGGGAAACATCCCTGACAGCCACCTGCAGGTGAAACCAGACCTTTTCTCCTCGCCTTTGTCTTCTCATGCGCTCTTTTAATCTTCGCTGACCTTTGAGTCACCGTCATGGCTGCAAGTCAACCGGCCGGGCACACAACGAGCACACTGTCTTTGCTTCACTTTTCTTTTTTTTCTTCTTCAGCAGTGTTTATATTAACTTTGTTATTCTGAAATATGTCTGATGGTGGTGCAGTTTGAAAGGGTTTTTCCAGATTTATTGATAAGAAATTTGGAACTGCGCTCACTGTAAACAAAGCCTTTAACTGGCTGTATTGAAAATAATGTGGAAGTTTGTGTTACATGACTGACCCACGTTAGACTGAACAGATTCTGTAGGTAAACATATCTGGCAAAATTGGACAAAGACATTTTTGTGTAAATGACTTGCAAAGCATTCTGGGTTGTGGCCATTACTGGCAAACTCACATTAAAGACTCAGGGGAATTGTTTTACATCAGATGCCCTTCATGAAGCAACCTGGCCTCGAACCTGCAGCCTCAGAATTACAAGACTGCAGATGACCACTGAGCCACAGCACCATACACCATGGTGCCTGACAGGTAGGATGGTTACATTTATGTTTAGATATTACACCTGTGTGGCCATTTTACTCCATGCTAAGCCCGGTCACTGAGGAGTTTTGAGATGTTTTGTGCATAAAAGTATTTTTCTGTTATCTTTAACAAATCAAATTGATTTAATTAGGCTTTTAAAAAAATCAAATGTTAGTTTAGAATTTGTGACATTTAAATCCTGGTCAGAGTTAATAAAAACAGCATGATGTGACAATAAACACACAAATTGTAAAACTGGGCAAACATTACAGTGTCACAAAATCCAAAGTGTCAGGCTGCTTTGGTTGAGGACTGTAAATCTGATACAGCAGTGTGGGTTTCCTAAAATGTTAAATGGTAACATATTTCCACCGACCACAGACCATAGACACTATAGAAATAAAATAAAAATAAAGAAAGCACATATAGGCTATAGTTTTAAAAAGACGACTTTTGACAAGTCTTACTGTAAAAGTCAAGATTCTGGTGAAGAAAAAAAACCAGCTTTTTTTCACGTCAACAGTAAAAAAATAAAAAAAAAGAAAAAGAAAAAATCTTAGAAAACAATTGTATTGTCAGTTCAGTGACAACAAGAAGAACTTAAATTTTAAAAAATAACAGCTGGATCAAATACAGATTACTTTTTTTTTGTACTGATAGATTTTCTTCCATTAAGACCTGCAGTTTTCAGATTTAGGTCGGGTGTGGGTGGGGGGTGGGTATTTGGATAATTAGTTTTTAAGATGTAGCCTAATTAGCTTCAAAAAAGGTCAGTCATTTAGTCGAGCTAAATCTTGATGGACACGGAAGTTAAAAAGTTGTACTTCCACTTTACAGTGGAGTACAGATATAAAATAAGTAGTTACAACTGTGGGAGTGGTGGCGCAGTGGTTAGGGAAGGTGAGCCTGTGATCGGAAGGTCACCAGTTCAAGTCCCCTGATGGCAGCCTTCTCCACTGTGGATACGACATACGACCAAAAACAACACCTGAAAGAGAAAGAAAACAGCTAACGTTGCACTTGGTAATACATTTATAAACCATTAATAAAGGATTTTTAAGCAGCCTGCTTCAATGTTTGAACTGTATTTAAAAAGGCTTTAAAAGAAATTTTCAAACTCAGAAAACATTACCGTAATTTCCGGGTGAAAAGTCGCTCCGCCCCATAAGTCGCATTAGTCCAATTTGTCCAATAAATTGGAAAAATCCATAAATGTGCCGCACCTCCATATACGTCGCATCTATTATGCGTCACCGCTGACGCGTCGCGTATGTTACGCGTCACCGCCCGGACGGACACAGGAGCGTGCACGGACGGACTTTAACAAGATTAACACAGTAAAAACAATTATTTGTTTGCTGAAAATTATAGTAAAGATGTGTCTTAGCTTAACCTTTCCTTAATAAATGCACGTAATTGTCAAATCAGCTGGATTTAAAAAGTAGTTTCGCCACGAGCACGCGCAGAGAGCGGATACGCTTCATTTCTTTAAAATTTAGCAAGATAAACACTTAAAAATATATATTTGTTAGCTGACATTATAGCAAAAGTGTTTCTGAGCTTAACCTTTCCTTAATAAATTCACGTAATGGTCAAATCTGCTGGATTTAAATTGTTTCGCTTTGACGTCTTCCAAACGGTCGCGAAAATAAATTATAAATAAATCGAATTTTAGCTCAAACATCTCCTACAGCTAACAGTTGTAAATATCCATCCAGTGATTACTTTCTGTAAGTTTCATCAAAATCTGTTGTGTGGTTCTTGAGATATTTTGCTAACAAACACTAGTTCAGACCTCCAGAGTTCAGGAGGCCGGGCTGCGACAGAGTGAGTCCGAGCAGAGGAGGCTTTTTTCGGACACATGAGCTGGGAACGGTCGGTGGACCCTAGCGGCCGAAAGTGGTACTGCTCCATTTTTTTCGTCAGAATGAATGGAAACTGTCATATCTCAGCCAAAAATTGGTCTAAATATATGGGAAAAAATCCATAAATATGTTGCTTCGCCCCATAAGTCGCAGGACATGAACATTAGTAAAAAAAACTGTGACTTATAGGCCGGAAAAGATTGTAATAAATACATCAGTATTGTAAAGTAGTACCAAAAATCCATTATTATTAAAAAGTGGGTGTATGAGATATTTCAGGAGTCTTGAGATGTGTCTTTTTGAGTTTATTGATAATGTTTGAAATGAACTGAAAAAAAAAATCAAGTGCAGTTAAATGTTGCTGTGCAGTGATTACAAAAAGAAAAGGCACCAATTGTTTATTTTTACACCTTGAAGGGAAGAAAACCTTTTTTCATAGTGACTCCAAAATCCAAATTTCTAGGAGCGTTAATGAACACGTTCAAGAAGAAGATAAGGACCAACTTTGACCTGTGACCTGCAGACCTTGAGTGCACATTCCATACACGGTGCTCGTCAGTAGGGGGCTATAAACACATTTTACTCAGGTCTCATCAGCCTTTCTAGTTTTTTTTGTT